>CAUYQG010064034.1:0-92106 GCA_963574415.1 Tarsius wallacei
AGATGAGGTCTTGCTACGTTGCCCAGGCTGGTCTCAAGCAACACCCCCCAAAGTACTGGGATTACAGCCACCATACTTGGCCTGTTACAGGTGAATTTTAAATGAGAACAGGGTTGACTGACCCCAGGGACACCCCAGTCACGGGCCACCCAATGACGTTTATGTCAACAACGAACCACAGACACCACCGCAGTCTCCTAAGATTATGACACGGCTGAAAACAGCCATTGCCTGGGGAAACGGCCGTCACAGAGTCCAGACACAAGGCAGGATCCCTTCCACGCTGAGATGCGCAAATGACGGTGACGGCGGCCGACTGAGCCCCACCACCGCGGTGCGTGAAAGGCCGCGCCACCAGGGTTCGCGCAAGTGCCCTCGACGGCGCAGGCACACCGAAGAACCCGACTGGCGGGTGTTCCCCAGAGGCATCCCCCGTCCGGTGGCGGGAGAGGCGGCGGCGCCGGCCACGTGTCTGCAGAAGGGGCAGCCACCAATCCGGGGAGCGAGGGAAAAGCGGCGTCGCGGGGCCCACACGAAGGGTTTCAACGCCGAGCGAGGGCCCGTCTGTCGGCGAACGTTAACGGGCCACGTCGCCGATTGTCACGAGCGCCGCTTTGCCGGAGTGGCGGGGGCCCCCGATCACCCGCCATAGGAGAGCACGCGAGGGTCCCCCCGGCCCTCGCGACGCGATCCGCCGAACCGAGGCGAGTCGAGCTGGAGGAGACCCGAGCGGAAAACGAACAGGGGGGCGCGGAAGCGCGGGAGGCGAAGGCACGGGGGCCCGGGCGGGACCCGAGCCCTCACCGGGGCAAGCGCGACTCCTGTCCGCCTCGTGCAACCGCTGCCCACGCAGGGGACCGCGAGCGGGACGGGCTCTGGGGGCGGAGGGCGCCAGAGAGGAGCCCGGGGACGCTGGGCCCGGCGGCTCGCAGGACCACGGCGGGTCGAAAGGCCGAGCCGCGCGGGGCGAGGGCGGCTCCGAGCAGGCCGGGTCTCTGCTCCCGGGCGAGCCCGCGCGGCGGCTTCGACCAAGGCCGGGCCGGCCGCAGAGGGGCCCGCGCAGCCCGGGAGACCCGCGGCCCGAGCCCGACGCGGCCGGAGGCCCCTTCCCGGTCCGAGGGCGCCGGGCTCCGGCCGGGGCCGCGCGACGCCTCCGCGCCACACTTACGGCCCGAGGTTCCGCTGCCCGCGACGGCCGGCCGGGGCGATGCGCAGGGCGGCGGCCGCGGAGTCGCCAGCCCCCGGCGCCCGCGGCCCGAACGCGGGCTGGGCATGTTTGCCGGGCGCCATGGCGACGGCGGAGCCGGGCCCAACAAGCGGCCGCGCGGTTGGCTGGCGGCGCGAGGCCGGGGAGGAGGGCGGAGGCGGAGGGGAGGGCAGAGGGTTGGTGGAGCGGGAGGAAGCTCCGGACGACGACTGGGAGGAGGAGGCGGGCGGCCCGGGCCCCGGCCCCTCCCCGGCGCTCGTTCTCCCGGCGGCAGGCGGATGGATGGGGCTCCTCCCGGCGGCGGCGGCGGCGGCAGCGGCGGCGGCGGCTGTAAGTGCAGCCTCCACCGGCCATCTCCCTTCCCGACCCCGCCCAGGACGCGGGGCTCGCGGCGGCCCCGGGCCCTTTCTCCTCCTCCCCTCCCCCACGGCGGAGGCCCGCCCGGAAGACGCCGGACTTCCGGGGCGGGGCCGCGGGAAGGCTCCGGCCCGCTCGCCGCGCCGCCCTGGAGCGCATGTGCAGCCTCCTTCCCCGCCGCCCCGCCCTTCTGCCCGGCGGCTGCGGCGCGCCGGACCCGCTGCGGAGTGTCGGCCTCGCCGGTCCGCCTGCACCCTTCCCCCGCCAACCCCGTGTCCCCGTCGGGGTGGGCTACGCTGGCCTCCCCCGCGGCCCCGCCCCTCCCTGCGGCGTCCCGGCCCGGGGAGGCCCCGCCTGCGCGGCGGCCCCGGTGGTGAGCGGGTCGGGGGCCCACCTGCCCGCTTCGGAGGGCTCGGGGAGGGGACGGGACCCCGAGCGCGCTGCTGCGGGAGGGCGGGCCTGGCCCTGGGGCTTCCCTGGGGCCGGCGCCCGTCCCTCCGGAGCGGCTGGCTCCTTCGTGACTGGCTCCTTCGTGGCGGACGGGGCCTGGCCCTCGCGCGCCTCCGGCCCTCGCGCGCTGTGTGGTGTCGAGCGGGCGCTGCCCTCTCTGGGCCCCGCTTCCTTAGGCCGCGCTGCCCCCGGCGCCGAGACCAGTTCTGCAGTCAAGTGCGTGCCGCCGCCAGGCCGGCCCGTCCTCCGAGGCCGCTCGGCCGCGACGGACCAGCGTGCGCGGAGCCCCCTCCGCTCGGCGCACCGGGCGCCGCCACTCCGCTGCCGTCGGCTGCCGACGGCCGGCTCGAGCCTCGAACGCGTGTCCTCAGAAGCCGCCTGGGGTCTCGCCCGCGCGCCCGCGGCCTCCTCGCGACCGAGGCTCTCTCTCCTTTGCTCCAGATGGTGTGGTCGCTCGGTTCTCCCAGCGCCTGGCGGAGTTTCGGACGTGGTTAAGAGCCAACTGGCTGAGGTTCAATGCAGACAAGACGGCTGTGATGCTGGTAGGCAGGGGCGCGCCTGGAGATCGAGGGAGGAGGGACAGTCCGGACCCCCTCGAGGCATCGCGGCCCGGTTGTCCTGTGGGCTCCGGACTGTCGGCAGGCGGGTGAGATGGAGTCGCGGGCCGGCCCGCAAGGACCGTCACACGCCCGTTTGAGCTTTTCTGATGAGGGGCCGCTGGGTACCAGTCTATGTAAAAATCGCGGACAGGCCATGTCAGTGGCTCAGGGTGGCATTCGTGATAATTCCAATAAAAAGACAGACTAACAAAAAGATGACGCTGATTGTCGCCTAGCGTGGGGCTTCCAGATGCAAGCATTAGTGCTTTCCAACCTGCACTCTGCCTACTAAAGTAAAGGTGAACTCAGTTGATCTAAAATGCCATTTTTAAAAAAAGGTTCAATGTTTCGGTCTTTAGGTGTTTTCAACCAAATTAGTAACCGTCCATAAAATTTTACCTCCACATCATGAAGATACAGTGTGGGCTGTCACTTATAAATAAACATTTTAGGAAATAGTTTCCAAAATAACCTCAAAAGAGACTCGTGGATACATAGCTGTAGAAACTGTAGGGTTTCGGATGTGTCGTCAGTCAGCTAACCCCAGAGTCTAAATTGTTACAAGTACCGTATTTTTGGTGCATTCTGAAAGGCATCTTTTTGAGTTGCATAGCATAGTACAGATATGTATTGCATTTGAATCGGGTGTTGGTACTGAATAAAAGGTTATATTTCTTAGGTATATGTAAATTGCCAAAAAAGTTTGTTTATTGGTTAGTTTAAGGTACTGATTGAAGTAAAATTGTGACCTGAAATGCTTTTAACAGCAAAATAACAACTCTGGAGGTTTGTGTGTGTGTGTATGTGTGTATGCCTTATAGCCGCTATGGACTTGTTTAACAACTTTTGAATGGAGGATAGAGTAAATTTGTTAAAAATAATTACTCAATATAATAGCAGCTTTGAGTAGCTTAATGTGGTCAAAATTAATGTTAGTTTTCCTGAAAATAAGGAGGCCTTTAGGTGGGGAACAGGAGCTTAAGAGGCATTTATTCAGGCTTTGTATAGTGATTTGGGGGGGGGGTGACATTAACCACAAACATCACATAAAATTAGAATTAACCACACTGTTTCGTTTAAATATTTTACTACAAAATTCTAACAGAACTACCATCTTGGAAATTACATTAATAAATAACATACAGTGTAATAATTTTAAACAGTCCTAGTTAATGGTACATTTTCTCATACCTTTAGCTCTGTTCTGTTTTCAGTTCTTCTGGTATCAATAGGCTTTAAAGATATATATGTATATTTTTTTGTTAACCCAAAGTATAAATATTGACTGTTTGCATTTGGATACAGATATCTATTAAATTAATGCAAAGTGCTGAAGAACTAAGGGCAATGGATGAACGTAATCAGGAGGTAGATTCTGGCTTAATAAAAGGGAGAACGTTCCAAACATTTGAACTTTATTTGAAGAGAGCAGCTTCATGAGATGTAGTGAGTCACTGGAGGAGTTTAAATGTAGGCAGAAAAGCCTGGTAGTAGAAGCATACTGAGGGTTTTCTATCTTAACTGGGTAGAGAGTGGATGGAGTCAGAGACTGCTAAGGTCCTATCCAACACTCAGGTTCTGTGAGTAATGAATAGATACATTTTACATTTTTGAGACTGAAGAGGGTAAGCAAGAGTTTTGAGAAAAACTTTTCATTCCTTAGGGTGGTCCTGAAACTGTAAAGATAAGTATATTACTAGAATAAAATGACAGTGGAAGTGTATTCAGCAGTGGTGTTGCCTATGAATTACAGAATTAGAGCTGCTTCTCACCTTTATAACATCTGAACCTAAAAAAACCCCCAAGCTCACATTTATAAAGAGGAGGAGAAAAATGTAGAGAATTTCTTCCACTCAATGATAATGCCATTTCAAGTTAGTAATATTGATATATAATATTAATAAACTTAAAAGTCATTTAACAGTAAGGTGGGTACCCATTCAAAAATGTCTCGGACCTGGATTTTTCGGACACTTCCAGAATTCATTTAGGCTTACAGGGCTGTGATGCCCTGCTCTTTATCACAGTTGGGATTTTTGTTGGTGGTTTAACTGAAGCATCAGAGACTCAGTGTACTCCAGCAAACAAGTTATTCTTGTATTTTGTGTTTTAACAACACTTCCTAATTTTCCTTTTGGTAGCCAGCTAGATTCCAAAAATTAGCTTTGGATTTTAGCGGAAAATCTTCCTCCATCCCCATGGTATAAAGCCTGAGTCTCTACCTCTAGGCTCCTTATGGTTTTTATCTGTACCCACCGTGTATGTCCGTTGTTCTTTTCCTTCAGATTGCTTCATCAAGTGTATAAAATGAAAACTATTTGGATATGAACTGATATTTTTAAGAAGTCATTTTTATTCCAAGTCCAAAGGATTAATATAATCAGCAGAGTAACTCTTAGAAACTATATGCCTATGCTAAAATTTTATTCCCTCTTGAAAACATGAGTTTTTTAAAAAAAGTAAAATGAAAATACTGTACAGTACAGTTAATGGTAAAAATTGTTTGTAGATTTGGGAACCTTAAAGTTTTCCTTTCTCTTCTTTCCCTTGCTTTTCTTTCAGTAGAAAATGTGCATCAGATGTTTATGTTTAATTGGTTTACAGACTGTCTGTGGACTCTTTTCCTGTCAAATTACCAGGTAATGACCTTTCACTTAGCAGCTACTTCATATATCTGTAAATGCAGTTTATTCATGCACAAATTATTATTGGACATAGCAGTTTCAAGTAATTGTTGAATTTTGGAAACAGGAACGTGCTTGATAGTCTAAAATTTTAGGGAAATGCAAATATGTAATTTAAGAAAACAGCCCCTATATTGAGTTATAAGTTAGGGACGAACTTTAGGAAAAACTGTATATATACACAATTATGCAATATATCGTAGCGCTGACTCACTTTACTCGCAGGGAATGAATAATTCTCTTATTTAACGGGTTGATTTTGGTGGTCACTTTCGAAAACTGCATTAAGAGGATCCCTCGGAGATTTGAAAAAACCCAGTCTTTTGAAATTCCTGGCTTAGTAAAAGATGTTACTGCCCGTTTTAATATCACCTTTGTATTACCCAGTGTCTGCCTCAGTGATGGAAGCGAAACGTGCCTGTTACTTTGAAATCATTGGCTCTGGCGAGCATCAGAACTGCATGAGAGCCAATTGGCAGCTCGAGGCCAGCACATTAAAATAAACTTTCAAATTACAGGCATTTCTGACGTGGCAGATAAGTGGGTTCTCCCCGTACGCCGTCAAGTGGCAATTATTCATATCCATTAAAGAGCAGGTTTTCGGGGTCTTACATTTTTGAGCTTCGTCTAATTGCACAGAATTCATTCAGGGCGCTGCGGGACGGGGTGAGGGCGTGGGGTGGGGGTGGAGGCCGATGCCCCAAGAGGGGCAGACTGCCTGTCACGATCCGCTCGTCTTCGCTCCTACCCGAATGGTTCTGGCAGGTGGGGCGATCCGATTTCCGTCGCGCACCCGCCAGGAGCGACCTGTCCAGGCTTCGCGCGTTCAAAGCGCCTTTCCTGGCGCTGTTGCATCGCAGCCCAGGCCGCTGCGCCCCACGCGACTTGCGTGCGGAACCCTTCGGCTGTGCTCCCGGCGCGCGTGCCGGACAGGGCCCCTGGGCGCTGCTCCGCATGTCGCCGCGCGCCGGACCCCTCCCTTCCCCGCCCGAGCCGCGGGCGGGCGGGGGCGGGAGCCGCGCGCCGCAGCCCTGCCGCCTCCCCAGCTCCCGCCTTGGCTCCGCCCCCTCCGCGCCGCCGGGGGGCGGGGGCCGGCCGCGGGGCCGCGCGCGCGCGCGCGCCGGCCTTCTCCCTCTAGTGCGGCCCGACCGGGCGCCGCGAGGGGGCGGAGCGGGGCGTGGCGGGCGCGCGCGGGCGGCTCCTGCGCGTTCCCGCCGAGCAGCGGCGGCGGGGGCGGCGGCGGCGGCGGGAGTCCCGAAGCCGAGTCTCACATCCGGGTTCTGGCCGCGACCCAGCCGCGGTCGCCGCGGAGATGTGACCCGGCAGTACGGCAAACATGGCGGAGGTAAGGGAGCGCGCTCCCCCGCCCCGTCCGGAGCCGGCGCCCGGGCTGGCCGCGGAGGAGCGGGGCGGGCCCGGCCGGGGGAGGCCCGGCCCCACTGGCGCCGCTGCCCACCTGTTGTCCGGAACGGGCCGCGCTCGGGCGGGAGCCCGGCCGGAACTTAGTTGGGCCGGGGCGGGGAGCGGCCGCCGCGGGACTTCGGGGCAGTTTGACGGGCGCGCGACGGGGCCCGGCCGGGCAGGGGCGCCTGTGGCGCAACTTCGCCGGCCGGCGCCGGGGCGGCGAGGCGCGGCCCTTTCTCCCGCGAAGTTTCTCTCCGCGCCGCGCGCGTCGCCCTCCCGGCCGGAGCGCGGGGCCGCCTTCCCCCCTGCCGCGCCCGGACCCGGCTCGGCGGGCTCCCGGCCTCCCCGGCTCTCGGGAGCTGCGCCGCCGCCTCGCCCGCTTTCCGGCCCGCAAGTTTCCGCGGCCCCTCCCTCTCGGCGGAAGGCCGTTGACGTCGGGCCGGCAGCGCTACGGCTCGGTCGTCGGCGGGCGCCAGGCTCCGCGGCGGGAAGTCGGTCTTGTGTCGGCGCGCTACGCGTCGCGAGTGCCACGGACTGGCGTTGGCTTTGTTTCTCGGCTGTCCCCCGGCCCGTGGAAGGCTTCAGAGTTCGAGGGGATGCGGGCGGACCTTGATGTCTCCTCTGCCGTCGCTGAGCCCCTGTCGGCGTGCGGCGGGAGGGCGACTCTGCCTCCCCGGCGTCGCCGCGGTTGCGCTTCCCGGGCGTTCGGCGGAGTCCGGCTGCCGCGGCCGCCCGAAGCATCCCGCGCTTCTGGCGCCGGGAGTGGTTTTCGTTTGCGTGTTGTTCTTCTGGGCGGCGGCGCCGCGTTTGCAGGCACGTGAGCCGCGGGACGGGACTTCTGAGGCAGGGTCTCGCGCTTGCTCCGGCCGCAGCGCCCGGCACGAGCACGCCCCCCCCCCTCCCCCGCCCTAGGGCTCCGGGCACTCTACTGCCTCGGCTCCCCGACAGGCGGGAGCCCCCGCCCGGCTCGCCGTTCTGTGCTTCTGTAGAGCCGGGGGCTCCCATTGCTGCCACGCTGGCCTTGAACTCTGGTCTCCGGGCGAGAGCTCTCTCTCCTTGGCTCGATTGCGATGGGCTGGATGCGGCGGACTGAGAGTCGGAATTGGGCTGCCGTCCTGGCCGGTTCTTGCGGTTCCCCTCCTTCGTATCTGTGCGGAGGAGTCGCACGCGGCTGGGCGTGCGGACCTGTGGTCGCTTGGCCTTCGCTGGGTCTCCGTCCCTGAGACAGGCCGGACGGGGAGCACGGCTTCTTCTCTCCAGGTGCTGCTCACAGTGATTGGCGCGTGGAGTTGGTTGTCATTTTCTGAGGCAAGAAGTTACTGAAGGAACGGAGCTTAGTGTATGCGGTGAAATTCAAGCTAAAAAAACCTCAGACGTGTTACTGCCCCGCGTACAGAAAACTTAATATGTCAGTGGAAGCATGTTAACGTTTGTTCTTGTTTTAGAAGCTCAAGATGGCTGCGTTAATGTGAGATAAAGGGAGGACAGTGTTTTGAGTCGCTAGTCATTTTCTTACTTTCTAGTGTATGTTTTGGTTTCTTACATCGTTATTTTATCACGCGGAGAAGTGAACTCTCATGTTTTGTAGGAACACTTGGATGGTTCAGTTTCAAGCAGAAAAACCTGAATTTAGTTTTCAGGTCATTATTTAAGTACCTGGTATTGCTAAATAATTTGATTTCTCTTGTATTCGTCAGTCACTTGTAGATGGTGTTACTTATAATGAATTTGGGGAAGAGTAGAGGAACTTTCTTGATCTGTACCCTGCAAAAACAAATCTAAAACAGGTGAAAAGTAAAATTAATTTACAATTTCTCTGGTGTCACTACTTAGTAACTAGAGTGAGTTTTGATACCAGTGGATTTAAAAGATTAGATGAAGGAGAAATATGTGGTTAGTTTTTACTTGCCTTTGTTTGATCTTTAGTAGATTCATTCTTTATGATGCCAGTGTAGAGCATGTGGTGAAATAATTCAGATGACGAACTGTTGCACTTTTAGTCAAGTAGACCTGAGGACTGAAAGATAACTTGTGAAATAGCATTAAGTACAAAGCAACAGTATGTATTTATTTGATAAATCTGAGAGGAAAAAACAGTTCATTGTAGAAGCGTGTCTCCAGAGAAAAACGTGGGTATTATGCTTCTGGTTTTTTGTTGTTGTTGCTTCCCACAAAAGACCATGACCATGTTTTCCCAGAAGAATATTTAATTCTTGAATACAAATTGCTTTAGATAGGAAGAGAATATACAAATTTTCATGCTTGATCCTAGTCAGTCCATTATAGAAAGTATAAATTTAATGGGTCTTCAGTTGTAGTAACATTAAAAACATATTTACTGTGCTTAGAAAAAAAGGAGTATGCCCCCTTTCTTAATAGCCGTTGGCAGTATTTCTCATTGCTTATTATCCCTTAAAATTATTTATCAACCTTCTAAAAGGAGGCTCTCCTAGTCAAACTTCAAGAAAGGAAATTACGAGATAGTTGCAGTTTTGCTAAGGCAGTGAGAGAGGGGAAAAAAATACAAGGAAGAAATAGCTGATCCTTTGGGGTTTTTAAGGAATGTGGTGTAGGGACCTTTGGGAACGAACAATTTGTCTTTTATTTCAGAGTTTGTAAACACATAAGGGACTTTCTTCTCAAGAAAAAAAAAAAAAACAAAAAATCACAGCACAGTCCAAGAGCAACCTTATCTTTTCACCTAGGCCACCTTTGTGGAATATGGAGATAAAAACATTTAATGGAGTTGCTTTTCTGTCTTAAAGGATTTTAATATTTTCTAAAGTGGTATATAATCTGTTTATTCACTGTGACATCTATATTTCTCTTAAAAATAGACTTCTTGCTGAACATTTTGAGTGTATTTGGATTTTGTTTTTTAAGGAAGTAGGATCATGTTGAAGATTGCTCTTCAAGATGTTTATTTCTAGTCTAAACAAAACTTGTTTCACTGAAATGAATTTATGCTTTAAGTCATTTTCTATACTGGTAATTAAAATTTATCTTAGTGTTTATACTGCAGCGCTATTAGGGTTTTTATCCAGAGTGGTCAAGAACACCATTGCATGTGAGCCCTAAAAAAGCTTAATTTGGTGACTGTAAGAGTTGAAGTACTTGATAACGGTGGGAAAGGTTTATTGGAAGAAATAAAGAAGTATATTACTTCAAGGTAATTCTGGTGACACTATTCCGTTACCCAAATAATTTAGAAATAAAGCACCACTGCCATTTAACCTTAAGCATGTCTTTATGAAAAGAAATCAGCTGCATAGAAATTTCTTGTTTGACGCTCAGATCAAGTATTTATGTATTTCAGAAGATTTGCAGATAGTTTCACTGCAGTGATGAAACTGTTCATGTACGCCATTGTTTGGAGCCCATTCTGTTGGACTTAATCTGTGGCTTAGAAGAATGACTGTTATGCTTATGCAGATATGAAAATCATAAAGTAGCATCCCAAAAAGGCTTTTTGCACATTGAGGTTATCTCTTCCTTACAGAAGAGACTGTTAAAACATATCCCATTCATTTAGCTAAGTACTCCTTGGTAGTGTTATGTTTTTTGAACAATACATAATAAAAGTAAAGAAGTAGGTCTGGAAGGGAATTGAACTAAGCTTGAAGAAACCTAAATCTTTTCGTCACAGAGAAAATGACCCTGAGTCGGTCGTGCAGTTAGTCTGGGGCACAGTTAATACTGGAAACCAGACTTTTTTGAATTCCTAGTGATTCTATTTTCTAAATTATTACTACCATGATAAATTGCTAATTTTTTTTTTTGAGTTGGAGTCTCAATTTGCTAATTTTAACTGTGATACATTCTTAACCTTTTTGTACCCCAGTATTCATGGAAGATAAGAGAAAAGCCAGTGTTTAGTTTTGTATGGGGGGAGAGGGATGGGGAGCTCTTGGCACAGTATCCCTGAACCTTTGATCCTGAAGCAGGGCCCCTACCTCTATTGCATCTATCTCCATTGCTGTGAGGATCTCTGATTTAGAGTATATATAACTAAGTAGGTAATGGTAACATTCGGGGAATGGTGATGGAATTGGTTTGAGGGGACAAATACATTCAAACAGTTATACTTATTGAAAATAGGTTTTTGATTGTCTTGAATGGAAAGGTCTAATGATTACTTCATATTTTAACTGCCTTAATTTTTTTCTTTTGTAAGAACAATGGTAATATATTGTAGTTAGTTGATCTTTTACTCTCACCCAAATTAGAGTCTTCTGTCCTATGAGATGTTTCCTACCATGTTCTAGAAAAATATACAAGAAAAAAATAATATGCAAGAAAAACAAATCTGAGGCATTGAATATTTGTTACAGCTGTTTTCAACTTTATCAACTAAATCATGTAAATATATGAGTGAGAGTGACTTGCTATAAAAGTTACTAGAGTTTTTTTTTTAATTTTGATCTAGCCCATTCATAAGCTGTGTGTGTGTCTTTCTGTCTCTCCGGTGTTATTTTTCATATAGATTACAGTAAATATGTATGTTTCCCAAAACAACCTAATTTTTCAAAATTAGATTTTAAAAAGTAGCAAGTATTAGGTTTTCTTTAAAATGTAAAAGTAGAGGATGAAGATGAAAATGGCTCATAATTCCTCAAGATAATCAATCCCCCCGACTTTCTTTTTAAAAAAGAGTAAGTAGTGCATAAAAGTGGTTGGAAAATTACAACAGTATAGAAAGATAGAAAATGAAAAAAAGCCTTCCTTCTCTGACCCATTCTCTAGAGATAACTATTATTAGCAAGTTCATATATATCCCTTTTGGGGAAAAATTATGTATTCCAGCCCAATTTATTCCCTGCATTACACTTTTCTTTTTGCTCCGTATATAAATATATAACACACGCACATATATATATAATATTTTTAAGCATTTTTTTCCTATCGACATGTCTCATTCTTTTTAGTGGGTTCATGGTGTTCCATTGTTTGGAAGAGCTGTATATCATTTCTAATAGTTAAGTGATGGATCTTAAATTTGTTTTTCCAGCATTTTGCTGTGAACAACATTGCGGTAGTGAGTGTTATACGTATATCTTGGTGTACTTTTTTTCAGAGCATCAATAGGGTAAGTTTATGTTGGCAAAATGATCTCTAGAACAATTGAAACAACCATTTTATTTCTACCAATAACATATGAGTGCATTTAAAATTCATTTTACTGCCCAGTGGTAAGTAGTCTTTCCTGCTTACAGTTGAGCTTTTTCTCAACTGTGGTATGGTTATAAGTAAGTGTGTGTTTAGCTTTAGTTTGGGTCTTTTCTCTCTTTCCTCCTTTCTAATTTACCATAGTGATGGTAGATGATGCAAGTTTTTCTGGAGGGTATTGTTAGAGACAACAATTTCTAAAGAGACAGATCACAATCGCGTGACAGATGACTACCTGCAGTCACATTTTCAACTTGCTTTGGACTGATGCAAACCATTCAAAAAGAAAAGAGAAGTGGACGGGAGGAGGAGAGAGGTAAAGCGTTACCAGACACATTTGAAAATGTGTGGCGCCATGTAAGGGTAAACTGGCTAAAACTTGCCCTTGGTTCCACACTGAATCCTCCTATATTATGATACTAAACTCACATTTTATCTTGAAAGAGAATCATTTTTGATACTTGCTTAGAAAAGTAATATTTACAGTATGAACTGTTTTCAAATGCCAGTTTTTCAGAAACTCGTCTTCAATTTAACTGGATATAGTCAACTTTAAAGCAACAATCTTAGTCCTATCCCCGGACTGATAAAATAGAATTTTATTTGGACATAAAATACTAAAATGTGTACAGATGCTAAATGTATCTGTAGGCAAACCATCCCTACTTCCTCTCCTCCTATGCTAATCTCTAGATATGCCTTCAAATTAGTCCTTGAAACATTCCAGTATGTCTGGATATGATATCACATTAAAGTTATCCTTGAACACTGGCTCTTCTACTCTGTACCAGTTATGTTTACAAATGCTACCAGTCTTCTGGTAAACATTTTATATCTTAATGTCTAGAAAGTATTGGGGACCCTTTCAGAACTTTAGAGTGGTAACTTTTCTAGTAAAACAATGATCAGTATGATATTTATTGGGATTTAGTGCTGTTGAGACCTTTTATAAACAGAAGTATACTGATGTCATTTGCAATTCAAAATCTTTATTACTAGCTAATGTCAATAAAAAGGTTCCTTTATTTAGTAATCAGAAATCCTTTTTATTCAACAACAAAAAAGAAAAAGGGAAGAAGAGGACACAAGGGAGGACACGAGGGTTATTTACATAGTTATTTCTTATAGAAGGAACACTGAGGAGTCACAGGTTCTGGGCTTCAGGTCTGCCTGAAAACTGTTTTTTGTTGTTGCTGTTATTGAGACACAGGGCTGGAGTGTAGTGGCGTGTGTTCACAGCTCACGAACCTGGGAGCTCAAGCCATCCTGCCACCTCAGCCTCTCAGGGAGGTGGGACCACAGGCGAGTACCACCATGCCCAGCTGATTTACAAAAAATTTTTTGGTAGAGATGGAGTTCTTACTACGTTGCCCAGACTGGTCTCAACTCCTGGTCTCAAGTGATCCTCCCACTTCAGCCCACGTAAGTGCTGCGATTATAGATGTGAGCCACCGTGCCCAGCCAGAAAACGGTCATATGGCATAATTACTGGCGTGTTCATTATGCTGCTCTGTGTGGATAGTGAGCCTGGGACCAGATGAAGATGGTCATTGACATTGCTTGCAGCCTTGCACAGAGATCGTGCTTACACTTGGGCAATAAATTATAACTGCATGGAACTCAAGTGGATTAATAGGTTAAAATATTGATTTTCTGTGTAATAATTTGTGTGGTGGTTAAATCTATTTTGAGCCAGAAATGTGTGGCCCTGCCCAAAGACGTTAAGTAAGCTAGAAACCCTTTTGTGGTCACATTACTTTCTCCATGTCACCCCGCTCTCCAGCTTCCCATTAGAGAAATCAAACTAAAAAGTAGCACTATGTTTACCGTGTTCTGGTAGAATAACTTTTAGATAATGATGGTGGCGTGACATTGGAAATGTGTAATAGTGGGTACTGTTGATTTTTTGTTACACAATGCCATAGGAAAGAACTGTTCTCTTACAAGACTTTAAAAGAAAAAATAGGACCTTTGAAAAAGTGTGCCTTAAAAGAACATAACATGAGTCACCCTGTGGAATCTAGAATTCCGTACTTAAAATTGCATAATGTGGACAGTTTCTGAAACAATTTTAATGCCTTATAGGAATTTGTCTTGGACGCCTACCTTTTGGAAAACTGAGCATTTCCCTCCTTTCTGTTTTGCTCTCCGTCTTGCCTCTCTGCTCCATTAGTTAGCAGAAGGAAAGAAAATGCCGTGCGTCTCAGTCTCTGTTTTGCTAGTGCTTTTGGCCTCCCACCATCTCTGAAATATCTTTGGGTGAATCGGCAATGTTTTAGTTACACGTTTTCTGTCCTTTGAAGCATCTTTTGAGTTTTATTATTGAACTTGCAGGAGTTTATGTTTGTAGATGACCTGTTTGTAATTGTGAATCAACTGAATTTAGATAAAACAACTGCACACTGTCAGGTGGTAGCATTACTAAAACAAGTTGCTACCAATTCTTCAATTGCTTGTGGTTAAATTTATGAGAGAGTGGCACAGTTGAGGGAGCATTATAATTGATCATCTGTGCTGTCTTCCACTGGCTAACCTAAACTCTCTAGGCTTCAGCTTGAATGGTTGCTAATTCTGTCATAACTTAAAAATATGTTGCTTTTTAGTAAAGTTAACCTACTATAGTATTTGGTGCTTAAATAACATTTTAATTTTTTCTTACAACATCATTAATGCTTTCTTTGCAACATCATTTTTATTTAAAATAATGTTTTAAAAATTGTTTGTTGTCCATCACACTCATTTTTTTAAAGCCAGAGACCAGTTTGATAGCAAACTGTATATAGTTTTTTCCTCTACTGCTAGGAGAAAAATCAACTTCAGATGATACCAAGATCTAAAATCATATCTTTTAAACCACATATGTTATAAGGCCCATATATTTGCCTTTAAAATCTGAATCCATTCCATATTACTGTCTTTGTTTCTAGATTCAAGTGTTTTGAATTTTTCTTGATTCTTAAATATAATGAGAGAAAAAGGATTATATGGGACATTTTAGTTTCTCAGACAATTCAGACATTAAAGTTTACCATAGTTTTTGGTGTCATATTAATCCTTGAATAATTTCTGTAATGTTTGTGAAGATATACTATATAAAAGTGCTAATTTTTATTCTTTTTCCCCCCCTCAGCCGTCTGTTGAATCTTCAAGTCCAGGTAAATATTTTTTATAATCTCTATTTGACTGACATTTGTTGCATAGAAGCTAGAAGAGTTAGCCTGTCATCTGACTTGCTTTTCTTCTGAATGCTTCTTTTCTCTGGGGAAAAAGAAATGGATGAAATGTTTGACTACCCATGAAAGTACAGGTGAGGCTACTGTTAGTTCATCCTCATGACTATTTTGGGATTTTCTTTCTTTTTTGATGAATTTTTATATGCATTTCTTATAGTTTTAAGTTGTTATTTGGCTTGAAGTACATATGAAATGTATCTTTGAAAAAGGAATCAACTTAGAAATACTTGCTTATGTAGGAAATTCAGCTCATTTTATTTGAGAAAAAAATTGTTAATGCATTTAGAGAGGGAGGGAAAAATAAAGTAAGCAAGAGATTCAACAAGTGAATATTTAATGTTGTAGATTAAGTAAGTTATTCTTAGATTTGAACAGGATCAAATTTTATCCTCCGACCATATATCTAGAATGTTTGTGTTCTTTCCCAAAAACAGTACGGATTAAATTTTTTCCTAATTGAGATGTTGCAAGCTTGTGATCTTTTGACCACATCTGGGCCACAGATGTTTTTTGTTTGGCTACTTTAGTGAACTTTAAAAATTACAATATTTTAAATGAAAATCTGGATTTAGGGTTCTCATGATCAATCACAGGATCTGGCACCACTGGGTATAGATAGCATTTCTACATGGCAGTAGTTCAGTGGAGTTAAATAGCCGTGAATAAAGAATCAGGTAGTACTCTTTTGACCTTAGTGTCCAGTGACTTTACCAAGAGAGATGAGATTGCCTTCCACCTGGACTAAGCGAATTAAGGAGCAACCAACCCAGGGTAGAAGAGTGAGAAAGGGAGCACATGAAGGCACGGTGATGTTTTATTTGGAACATCTTGCATGTATTGCATGTTTAGATACTACATATTCCACATAACTGATTTTTCCAGATTATTGACACAGTCACCTTTCTGTGTTTTAAGTAAGAAAAAGCTTTTACAAATGGTTAACATAAGCCTTTTTTCAGGCTTATGGTTTCAGGGTGTTTTTCATGAACCACAGTCATTGTACTCTTTAGGGATTGGACTGGAGCACCTCTACGTCCATTTTAAATGATTCCTGTGCTTAGTTGACAGTTGATTTTGTCATCTTTATTTCACCTGAAGATGTTTTACTCTCTCTACTATACTTGGAAGTGTAAAGTGCATTAGGCTTTGTGACATTTCTGAAAATCAAGGGTTTGTTTTTGTTTTTAAACTTCCTGATTTATAAATACATTCTGAATGGTTGAGATTGGAAGTAATCTGACCTGAGATACATATTGGATCACCACATTCTTTTTACGACATGGAATTGTTTCCAATACTTTTTTCTTTCATTAGGAAAAATAGGTTGTAGTTTTTATTAATACTGTGATACTGCAAATAGACTGAGTTTTAGATGTTTTGAGTTTTTGAGGCATTTATCAGATAACGCATAGATACGTAAAAAATAATTACTCCAAAAGTTATATTAACAAATGACTTTCTCAGTTTCCACTGCATTTGAATCAGCCTAGGCTGAACTGGAAAGTATAGTGGAGTTTGAAGAATACAGATGTCTTTGACAGCTTGTTACTTGTTGAATACTTATATATATAGTAGTAATATTTATATATTTTTAGACTGTTTTCAGATTGAGGAAGATTTCTGGATTAGACAGCGTTTATAATGTTGAACTTTTGCCCTAGGGGATATTTATTGTTCTTGTTAATACTAGTTATGAACAGTTACAAAAGTTGGTGGGGAAAACTAGGAATGGAGACTTCATGTGAAAAAAAATGCATGGTCCGCTGGTAAAAAGACTGTCTTCTGCATCTATACTTTGGAATCATTGCTAGGGATAATAGTCACATGACCACATTGATTGGCTTATCTGTAGACTCCAGTGTGAAAACCAAAGTGGAGACATAATACAAAACTTTTCCTGTAAGACTAGTGGCCATTAGAGGTGGAAATTAAGAGAAGGGAAGATGATTTAAAAAGTGATTAAATAAGTGCACATGATAAATTTAAAATGAATTTATCTTTGAGTTGTTGGAAAAATGTATGTCAAGTAGCTTTCAGTAGAATGAGATTTTATGACAAAGCAGTGGTATTTGCCTCAACTCTGAAGCAAAATACTTATTTATACAAAGCATCAGATTTTCTACTACTAACAATTTTTATTGGGATTTTTTTCCCGCAGGAAACAGCCTAACAATGGGCCTAGCAATTTACAGAAAGGACTAGGATGGGTTAGTTGGTCCTAAGAAACGATGCATAAAAAAGTCAGATAAAGAGGGTCAGATAAAGCAAGATAAAAAATGGAAATTGAAAGTTTATAGAAAACAGTGTTGTGTGTATGTGGGGAAAGGAATTTGGAGTGAGAAGTGAGAGAAAGTTCACCTACTCGTTATTTGAGGTAGTGAAGGGAATGAAGTGGCAAGCCTTCATATATACTTGGCTTTGCAAATAATGACAAAAAATAGGGACTTCAGATAAGTCATATAACACACACGATTTGATACTGTGTTCTCATAGGTTGGATTTTTAAGAAGTTAATAGAGTTTAATAGTAAGTTATTGTTAGGAATTAAGCATAATTATTTTTGGCAGTACTTGCATCTAATAACTATATTCCTATTGGGATAATAGTATACAGAAGAGGTGGTGTGAGGATTTTTTAGGGTCTTTCTGCCTACAGAAAGGAACATTATAGCGTCATCTGTAAGAATACATGATGATTGACTGCCTGACGTCCCAGAAGATTGCTGAGTTGAGCAGAAAAAGTTGTAAGAGAATTTTCCATTGAAATGAGGTAGAAGAGATATTGAGTGGGAAACAAAACTGCAGCTAAATTAGTGATTCTCAAATTGTGCTGCTGTGAAACCTGTGTCCATTACCCCAGTGAGCACTAGGATGCTCTACTAAAATTTATGCAAGCTTTTCTTAATATCTGGGAGAAATTAAGATAATATACTTTCCTAAATGTTTTTATTTTGTAAATTATTCTAAAACTTTGATAAGTGTTATCTCATTTTTACTATAATCTGGTATAAGATACCTGATTTGCCAGGTAATTATCAATATTTTCTTATGCTCCTCAAAGGGCACAATGACTTTTAAGTGCTTTGTCATCTGACCTAGCTTGGATTCATTCATCTTAGTAAACAGAGACTCCCCTTAAGTGTTCCTTGAGGCAGGATTCTTACAGGACTTACTGGAGACATGGAGTGCAATAAAAGTATAGATTTTGGAATTAGCATTTCCAGGATTCAAATTCTGTCTTTGCTACCTACTGGCTCTGAGTTTAGACATGCTACTTAAATGCTCTAAGTCTTGAGTCTTTGTTTTTTTCCTCTTTAAATGGAATGATAACACTTCATGGGATTGTTTGGCATTAATTGAGATAATATAAGGGAAGTGCTTGAGCATACTGTCTAGCATATAGTAAGCACTCAAAAAATGATTTTTATTCTGGAAATTGTGGGAGGTGACTGAAGAACCCTGAGCTTTGGACACTCTTGCTCATAATAGCTGGGTTCCTGAGAAGTCAGCTGTATCTCTTTGTTTTACTAATTGGTTTTCATGCTCGAGTGAAATGAAAGAATAGGTACAACTATTACATAACCTTTAACAGCTTAGACTGATTAAAAAATTGTAGTTAATTTTTTTAGTGTTAAGTAATCCATTTGTTTTATTGGTAAACAGTGGTTTTGCAAATTTAAGTCCAGGTTTGGCCATGGTCAAATGGGATATTTTATAGAATATATATGAACAGCTTTTGTAGTCTATTATTATAGGGCTTAGCCCTATTAAATCCAGGAGTATTCCACAACCACCAGGCTAAAAACAGATTATCTTACACATTACTTATCTACTAGATTATTTTTAATGCCTTTGTTAAGAGTTCTGTTTTTTTTTTTGTTTGTTTTTTTTTTTTATGAGACAGGATTTTACTCTGTCACCCAGGCTGGGGTGCAGTGGCACAGTCATGGCTTAACTGCAGCCATATCCTCCTGGGCTCACACAATCCTTCCACCTCAGCTCCCGAGTAGCTGGGACTATAGGTGCGTGCCACCATGCCTGGCTAATTTTTTATATTTTTGTAGAGATGAAGTCACGCTATGTTGCCCAGAGTGGTCTCAAACTCCTGGGCTCAAGCAGTCCTCCTGCCACGGCCTCACAAAAAGCTAGGATTACAGGTGTGAGCCACTGCACCCAGCCACAATATTAATACATTTTACTTTTACACTCTGTCTTTTGAGTTATTTTGATAAAAATCAACTAAGTAAGTCAAGGATAGCTACTCAAATATTAGAATGTATTTTCAAGGAAGTGCTGATAGAAGAATAATATTTGAGTGCAGCTGTATCTTCACTAGACTGTGTATTCAGTTGATTATATATTTCACATGACTGTACAGTCATCCCCAGTATTCATGGACCTCCCTTGGAAACCAAAATGGTGCATACTCGAGTCCCTAATATAAAATGGTGTCATATTTGCATATATTTATGCATATCTTCACATAAGCTTTGTCTCATCTCTAGATAACTTATAATACCTAATGTAAATGCTATGTAAATATAATGATAAGAAAGAAGCCTGTATATGTTCAGTACATAGACTATTTTTTTTCTCTAATATTTTCAGTGTGCTCTTGGTTGAATCCACAGATGCCAAACCCAGGGTTATGGAGGGCTGACATTTTTCTCACAGGCCATAGGAATTATTGGGTCTATCAAACATTAATCAAAGGTTAATAATTGTAGGTTTTTTTCTCAAATGAAAAGGTCATTCCTTTTTTTTTTTTGAGTTGGAGTCTCACTCTGTTGCCCAGACTGGAGTGCAGTGGCCGCTCCTGGCCACCGCAGCCTCGACCTGTTGGGCTCCGGCAATCCTTCCGCCTCAGCCTTCCAAGTAGCTGGAATTACAGGCGCGCGCTACCACACCCGGCTAATTTTTGATTTATTGTAGAGATGAGGTCTCGCCAAGTTGCCCAGGCGGGTCTCGAACCCGCGGGCTCAGGCAATCCACTCACCTCAGCCTCCCCAGGCGAGGGATTACAGGCTGAGCCACCGAGCCTGGCTGACATAATATTTTTAAATGTCAACAAAATTGTTGATAAGGAATTCAACTAACTTGTATTTTAAAAATATAGATATGCATTTACATTGAAGAAACAAAACCTGTCAGGTGATTGCTATTTTGGGGATTGATTTACAGGTTGATATTTAGAGGTTGATGTGATTAGTACTTTTTTTTTTTTAACGTTAGGTTTCTCAAACTTTGTGTAGTGAATATATATTAGAAAAAAGTTATTGTTAAATGTATAACCATTTCCATGTCCCAGCCAATTGGCCACTTTCTTTTAAAAGGCTTAATTAAGCCTTAATGCAATAGATTTTCCTTACAACCAGAGTGGGAATTAATTTCTTTTTAGTTGGGAAGTCTAAGTGCTTTTAGTATAAACTTAATAGTTATTTTGATTTAAGATGTGAGTAGATGGACAAACATTGCTGATTTTAAAAATGAAAGCTGTTTTTAGAAAGAATGTTAAATAGATGAAATAATAGAAGCTATGATATTATTATTTCAATAGAAACTAAAATACTTTTGGTTTAATAACAGCTAAAATGCTAAAGGCAGCACTTCAATCCTTGTCTTAGGAAACGGGGAGAACTGATTTTTAAAACACATGCCTGTCATTATTTCTGCAGAGAGAGGCAGCCAGTGTGGTCGAATGACAACATATCCCTAACTGACCCCTAAAGACTTTGCTGGAAAGTGGCTTGGTGTTACTCCCAAGAAAACACTCTAGGGTGAGAGCAGGATGATGCAGGGTTGGCTCTGCTGAGTTCTCTGGGACACGAGGAATAGTGGTTTAGCTTGGCCTTGTCATATCCTGGAAGCACAACTTAAATGCATTGGATTTACTTGCTATTTATTTCTTCTTTGGACAGTGTTCTAGATACTTTCATGCTCATTAACGCCTCCATTTGGTAATGAGCATGCACAGCAAAGTAGGAAAGACTCAGAATAGCCCTCTTTCCTCCTTTTGTGCCTCTCTGTTAGATCATTTGATGATGTTAGAGAATGAAATGGTTATCCAGAATATGTTTTTGGAGCCCTTAGTGGATACTATATCCAGGCCATCTTTATTCCTCGTTATTGTGGATAATGAGTAGTCACTGTGAAAGGAAAATCTTCTCAACAGAAATATTTCATAGTAAAACCTCAAAGATAGGAATTTGCATTTTATTTTACACCACCCCACCCCCCACCACCCTGTGAGATCAATTCTGGGTAAAAACGAAAAGAAACCAGAAAACAACTCTTCAGCAGTGACATTACTCTGTTAAAAACTATTTTTATAGTTGACATGTAGGAATCAATAAACTTTGTTATTTGAGAGCATAGTTATTTTTAGGTCTGAAAAATGTTAAAATTTCTCATCTGTTCTCTGGTGTTTGTTCAAGTCTTTTAAAACATTTTAATTCATTAATTGTCATTGTATAGTGGGATACAGAAAAGATCTGTCCCGTGGACATTCACTTAGGAGACTTTGCCTGGATTTTTGCCCCCTACATAAAGCAATATTTTGAAACAGAAAACACAAAGGTGAAACAGAGGAAACTGCTTTAAAATTGGGGCATTTTTTTACACAGGTGAATTCTCTGCCAAAATGATTTTACAGTCTTGTCCCTTGACTCTAAGCCCCAGGTTATGGACTGTACACAAATCTCTGCTTGACCGGGTATTATGAGTGAAATTGAAACTTAGCCTTACAGTTCAGATATTTCATTGATTTGTGACAATGCAGATTGAACAAAAAGAAGTAATTGACTTTGACTGGGAATATGAGCCAAATTCATGTATTAGAATTGGCAAATTATTTCTTAAACTTCAATTTTTAAAATTTCTATTCTGGGCATTTTTTTCCTTCAGAATGAATTATGCTTTTTATGTTGAAATATTAGCTTAGTTTCTTCAGGTTCCCAGAAATCACCAACAATGTAATAAGCTGTATATACACATACCCTAGTGTAACACCATTACTTATCTTTAAAAGAAATGTGAAATGTTAGCATGATTTGAAGAACCTTTTACCAATAATGCTTTAAATTATTAACAGTGACATATCTAATTTCCTTTATCTTTTGTTTGCTTACTCTTTGTATGCCATTGACCTTGGCAGTGAAACTAGATCCATTTCAGTTTCTACTCAAGCTCACCTTCTAGTTTTCATATGTCAGCATAAAAATCACTGCTACAATTTTTAAAACTTCAAGGTATTTTTACAGTGTTTAAAACTAATAATTATCATGATAATTGAAAAAATTTATGCGACATTAAAAATACTGCCAAAAAGGAAAAGATTAATAATTCTACTGCATTAGAATCAAAAATCTCTTAATCAGAAAACAATATATAGACAATCCACAGACAAGGAGAAGGTATTTGCAACATATAACCTACACATGATCCAGAGTATATAAAGGTCCTTTACAAATCAAGAGAAAAAAAGACAGACAATTCAACAAAAAAATAGCCAAAGGATATAAACAGACAATTCACAGAAGAGGAGACACAAAAGAACAATAAAGACATAACAGAAATTACCACTCTCGGTAGGAATGGAAGAAATGCAAACTAAAGCCATGATGGGAAACCCTTCAGGTTGTCAAAAATTAGTCTGACAATTCAGATGTTACCAAACATGTGGAGCATTGAGAGTTTTGTACGTTATTAGTAGGAGTATAAATTGGTGGAACCACTTTGGAGAACTGTTGGAAGATGAGGGTTCTCTTCAACCCAGCAATTCTGTTGTTGAACATACATAGCCTAGAAGAATTCTCTCATGTAGGCACAAGAAGTTCACTGAAGCACTACTTACAGTAGTGGAATTTTGGAAATAGTGTGTCTATCATCTGGAAAATAGAAAAATAAACTGGTATACTCAGACTGTGAAATATTATATGCATAGCATGAAAATGACCCAAATAGAGCTACCTGTATTAAAATGAATAAACTTCCTAAGAAGGTAAATTGCAGAATATATAAAACCTTATGGGGTTGATATAACATTTTAAAATATAATATTATATAGTATTTATGAATACCTATACATAGTAAGAATACGAGGGGAGACCCCCTCTATAAAACAGAATTTATCTATAAAATCTTGTGTATATATTCTTACATGTTTAATCTTCAATCACCGGTCACCTTCAAAATACACTCTGTTTGATGCATTATACCCACTGACGCTTTTTTCCCACTGCTCAAAACCTTTTTTGAACTCATCAATTTTTATGCCTTTTAGAGCTTCTGCCATTTTTTGTTTCACCTCTTCCACATCAGTAAAATGTTTCCCTTTGAGGGAAAAAAAAAGTCGCTCAGAATGCGATCTGGTAAATAGGGAGGGTGGGGTAATGGGTCATGCCGTTTTTGGTCAAAAATTGCTGAACACTCAATGCAGCGTAGGCTGGTATGCTCATAAATTACCCATTATGAAATGTGCAAAATGCGTTGAAAGGATCTCCCCAAAAAAACCCCCAAAAGTCACTGAAGCTGAACTGAATGCAGTCTCTCACAACAATGCTTGCTGGTACACTGATGCCGATGGGTTCCTTGAACACTTACCTAGCGGGGGCAGCCTGTACTACAAGGGGCCTACTCTCCAAAAAATAATTTCTTTTTTGGGGGGGGTCTTCCCCCCCTGTATAAAAATAAACACAGAATTTAAGAGGATAGTTACTTTGGGTGAGGCATGGAATGAAAAAAAAATGGGTACTGAGAAAGGGGTACAGCAGGAGTTTTAATTATGTTTATAATATTATAGTTCTTAAACTGGTTTGTGGGCATATGGTGTCTCTTATATTCCTTAACTTTTATTCAACAATTTAGAATTGTTAAAAAAGATTCAGCTAAGCTTGGTCAAATGGTAAAGGTGCTTCAACTCGGAACTTTGACATTCAATTGGTTTTCTTATACAGTCGTGTGTGTGCATGAGGAGGATTTATTTATATCATCAAAAAAACTATTTTCATTTTTCAGTGAAAATGAAAAAAATGCATTTAATGTAGGTTACATTTCACTTCATAATATTCTTATAAATTTTCTTCAAGGCCTTAATGTTGCACCAAGTCAAATACTCTTTTTTGACACGGTCTTCAGAAATTTCTTCTCTCACAAATATGGATTTTTCTTTTGTGAATTTTAAGAATTATTTTATTTGTTTTGCCCTCATGGTCATTTTAGAGCAATGTGACCTAGGACGAACCTGTAAGCTGTTAAATTTCTAGTGCTTATTTACAGGGCAGAGGTGGGTAAGAACAGATGTTTAAGGAATTATAGTATAATATGTTATAATAATGGTACTCTCATTTAATTAGCATTCATCCTATATTATTTTCTTTTCACCACTGCTTTCCTCCTTCACTCCTAAATTATCTAAATTAGAAACTTTCAGATTAAGCTAGGGAACTTTTAAAAATATCTACCCCAGGCTACATCCCCAGAGATTTTAGTTTAATTGGTCTGGGGGTGGTCTGGGGGTAGGCCTTACTTGCCAACAAACTTCTTAAAATTCACAGGTGATTCTGTTATATAACCAGGGCTGAGAACCATTGGTTCTTGAAATACAGTTCCCAGGTCAGCAGTATCAATATTATCCAACAATTTCTTAGAAATGCACAGTCTTGCACCCTCTTGTCAGATCTGTAGGTTCAGAAATTCTGGGGGCTTTATTGGCTTAGGTTTGGAACCCACTGGTCTCTCATGCTCCTTAAGCTTGATCGTTCATATGACAACCTGTTCAAGGTCTGGTTAAAATGCAGATTCAGTTGCATTTTTTGTTAAAAATGTCTGATTCAGTTGATCTGGGGTGAGCAGTGAGATTCTGTGCTTTTAGTACACTCTAGTACTCTGGTAACTGCCGCTGCTTGTTTTGAGAAACAAGAGACCCTACTGAAAGCTTCATGGCCCCCACCCTAGGCCTGCTGAATCAGAATGAGTTTAACAAGATTTTCAGGTGTTTTGAATGCATATTACAGTAGGATCAGGACTGGAAATGTGTCTTTAATATTTCATTTTAAAAGTGTCGGTGGTGACATCATCACAAAAATAATTTCACTGGAGTGGCAGAGGCAGAAGTAAATCAGGACTGTATGAAAGCTGAGCATTTGAGAGACAAGGCTATGCAAAACTTTAAGGAAAAGAATAGTTGAAGGAGTTCAGGATTTAAATGTGATTAATGTCACTAAGAGGAGATAGAATTACAGAGTGAGAGGCTGGAGATGCTGGAGGAGGGAGAAGCTGGTTGCCTAAGAGATGGCAGCCACTGGATGCCTACAGACATAGCCCAAGGAGGGACATGAACAAGAAGATTCCAAAGAGAGGGCTCCTAGGGTAGTAGGTGGCTGGGAAGAGGTGGAAGTTAGCAGGACTGTGAGGGGCTGTTCACCCACCTGACAGTTTATATTTTCTCTGTGAAGCAGAAATCCTCTGTTTTACTACCCCCCCCCAAAAAAAGAACAGTAGTGTTTACATTTCTGAAATTTAGTATTGACTTGCTTACAGTCTGTCTCTTCCAATGCAATGTAAATCCTTACATGAGGGCAGGCTGTTTTTACTTCTGTATCTACAACTAATAGGACTTGGCACATGGTAGATATTCAGTAAGCATTTCTGAACGAATGAATGGTAGATTATTGGTATAGTTGATGATTTATTTTTTTTTAACTTAAGAACACACCATAAAATTGTGTAGCCTCTCATTTAAAATTTTTGTTGGGTAAACCTGACCTGTTAGTTACTAGTATTTTTTTGAAAATATCTTGAAAATCTTTCTTTTCCAGTTTTCTTTCAGTCTTATACTTTGATCCTTAAAAGTTTTAAGTTCTTTATGTTCAAGGTAAGACTTTGTTTAGTTCTTTGACCAAAAGGGAGCTATGGTCTACTCCTGCAGTCTGGATCATTTTCCATCAGAATTTTGATTGACACATTTATACATTTATATACAGTCAACCCTCCATATCTGGGTGGGGGCATTCTACATTGTGGATTCAATCATGGATTAAAAATATTCAGGAAAAAAAGGATAGTAGCATCTGTACTGAACGTGTACAGACTTCATTTCTTGTCATTATATCCTAAACAATACACTATAACAACTATTTATATAGCATTTACATTGTATTAGGTATTATAAGTAATCTATAAATGACTTAAAGTATGTGGGAGGATCTGCATACGTTAAATGCAAATATACCATTTTACATCAGGAACTTGAGCACCTGTGGATTTTGGTATCTGCGGGGGTCCTGGGACCAATCCCCATGGATACCAAGGGATGACTCTGTGCGTGTGTGTGTGTGTGTGACAGTTTCTTTTTAACAAAGAGTATTGGTACTTCATTCACTGTTCCAATAAATGTTTAAAGATGTTGGTGAAATCACTTACATAAATAGCCTTTTTTTTCTTGTTTTATTAAGTTGTATCTGGCATATACTTTTTTAGAGCCTTGATGTTAAGACCTTAGCTACCTGAAAATATTGTCTCACTTATACATTCTATAAACTGAAATGCTGATCAGCTCTAAATTTTGTGCCTCAGTGTTTTTACCCAGTGTGAATTTCAAACTCTTAGATTTGGTTTGTAGTGAGTGACTGGCCTTATGAAGGCCATGTTGAATACTCAAAATGTGATGTCTCAAAGCTGAGGTAGTGACCAGAATAACCAGTGCCACATTCTGTATGTTCTTAATAGAATACTTTGTCGAGTCCAGTGTATGGAGGTGATAATAGAAAGCTTTTTGCTAATTGATCCTTTAAGAAGACTGTTATACGTGCCATTTAATCAATAGTTCAAGGATATGAAGTGTCTTTTTAAAATTTATTTATTTATTTATTTATTTATTGAGTTGGTATCTTACTCTGTCGCCCAGGCTGGAGTGCAGTGGCACCAGTATGGCTACTGCAGCCTCGACCTGCTGGGTTCAGGCAATCCTTCCGCCTCAGCCTTCCAAGTAGTTGGAACTACAGGCATGTGCCACCACACCTGGTTAATTTTTAGACTTTTTGTAAAGACAGGGTCTTGCCATGCTATCCACGCTGATCTTGAACCTCTAGGCTCAGGCAGTCCTCTCATCTCTGCCTCCCTAAGTGCTGGATTACAGGCATGAGCCACCATATCTAGTCATAAAATGCCTTTTAAAAGATATCTTAGGCTCGTCACAGTGCCTTAGCCGGTAATTCCAGCACTTTGGGAGGCCAAGGCAAGAGGATTGCCTGGGCCAGGGGGTTCGAAACCTGCCTGGGCAACTTGGTGAGACCTTGTCTCTACAATAAATCAAAAAATTAGCCAGGCTTGGTGGCACATGCCTGTATTTCCAGCTTGGGAGGCTGAGGCAGAAGGATCAGCTGAGCTCAACAGGTTGAAGCTATGGTGGCCGTGGGCGACAAGAGTGAGACTCCAACACAGGAAAAAAAAAAAAAAAAGATGTCTTAGAACATTGTTTTTCTATACTGAGTTTTAGTTAAAATCAGGAGTTAAAAAGTAAAAGGAGTGGATGCTAATTCTCTCTATAGTTAATTAGCAATCAAAAGATTCTCAAAACCTATTAGGATAGGGGAGAGCTGTTTTGCACACCTCATCTCCTTTCTGTTTTCCTTTGAATTGATCTTTCTGTGGGGGCAGTATGTGTGAGCTCCTTCACTGAAAGGTGTTTGAGAATTTAGGGCCAGAGAGTTTTTTTTTTTTTTAAGATTCGGGGGTACACATATTATGTAGTGGTGGGGATTGGATCTTAGGTGGCCCATTCCCCAGGTAGTGAACATTATACCCCATAGGTAGTTTCTGAACCCCAATTCCCCTATTTCCCCTCCTTATTGGTGTCTCCTATTATTTCCATCCATGCGACCATTTAGCTCCCACATATGAGTGAGAACATGCGGTAATTGGTTTTCTGCTTCTGGGTCACTTCACTTAGGATCATGATCTCCAGTTCCATCGATGTTGCTGCAAGGGACATAATTTCATTCTTTTTTATGGCTGCATAGTATTCCATGGTGTGTATATATACACATTTTACACAGTAAAATACAGTAGTGGGATTGTAGTTGCGATTGCTGCAGAGTATTTGAATAGCCCTGTAGTTGAAGTGAGAATGACTGGGGAGAATGAAGAAGGATTACTTCTTTCTAGAGTTCTTTAATGTAGCACACATCTCTTCATTTTGTGCCCCATCCCCATGCATATATTATTCCCTGTGAAAATAATTCTTACCAGGACAGATCTGAGAAAGCACTTAATAGAGTAATATTTTTCAATTATGACTAAATCAATAATTAGGACCTAAAACTAGTATAGAATCATATCTTTATTAAAGAAAAATATTTGTTACGATAGGATTCATTGGTATTTTTCCCTTAAAGTGAAATTAAATGGTTTGTTTGTGGAAGTTCTTAATAATTTCTTTGTTTGATACAGAACCCTAAGGAAGTTTTTGTTAGACTAGGTAGGTCTGATATTGGTTGTTTGTGGATGGATAGTTTATTGAAAAAAATTAGTGGAATAAGATTACTTCAAAAAATGTTTATTTCTGGTATTCATATAGGCATTACTTCCTGTTTTGCTGAATTTTTTGATATAATTACATATGGAAACTTTGGCATACTAAGATAGAATCTTGGATGTAATTTTTAACTTTACCCAGGACAAAAAACTACTATCTGTGTGATATAATAATGTCCACATTAGAAAACATCATTGAAAACTCAATTATAAGATTGTGCTAGGTAATTATAGCAATTGAGAAAAGAAATGTATAAATATTAGAAGGGTGACTTCTGAGAATTTAAAAACTGTATTCTGAATGTCTGGGATCTGCAATTTTCAGGAATGTTGATGAACTCAATCGTTTACACTAGTGTGTTGGGGCGGGTTTTGATCGTGATCTTTAAAAATAGCACATGTAAATTTCATTACTTGTAGGATTATACTACATTTTAAATTCCAGGGAAGGCATTGTCATTATCATGGTGACAGTCTGCATTGAATGCATGATCCTGCAGAAGGGGACTATAAGGTTTGTAGAGCTTAGGTGAGAAATGAACCCTGCCTGCAAAGTGATTATAATGTGATACAGAGACAGGAAAACTGGCCTCACTGAAGGATGGCGTGAGTTCACTCATGGCACGTTTCTCCACCAAATCTATCTTAGGCTATGGACAGTTGTAGTATAGTGTCTTTCTTTCTGGTGATCATGGAAAGGAATTCTAGGGATAAAAGTCTGTCTTGAGGGAAAATTACATTGACGAGAGAATCCCCTCCCCCCGCACCGCCAGCTATTCTCTTGGATTGATATAGAATTAAGATGGTCTTCCCGTCCACAAAAAGAAACACATGTGTTGTTTGTCCTTTTGAACAACTGACCTTTAGAAAATATCTTTATTTTGGGGTGAGAAAATAGGCTAGTAGGCTGCTTTCTTAGTGTACTGTTAACTTCAGTGATAAATTTTCTTTAATAATCCAGATCAGGGTACCCAAGCTGTTTATTATACAGTATTACTAAAAAGTGTAGTTCTTTTGAAATGAATAATTGATAATTGAAAGGGGGAATTTTCTCTTGACACATACAAGGCTTTTGTTTCACTATTTATTTGGAATAGATGGGGCCAGAGGGTATGAGTGCAGTTAGGTTTTGTTGGAAGTGGGCTTGCAAAGACTTTTTGAGGCATGATGTGCAAGTGAGTGTTTTTAAATCTCGGAGGTGTGATTATGTCATAACAGCCATAACCTCTGGACTTGCTTTATTACTTTTATTAAAACAAATCTGTATGGGGGTGCTATGTATATTTTGGTGATGAAGGAAATGAGGTGGCTAATTTATTATGTGAACAGCACTTTCAACTAACCACAGTGTGATTCACTGAGAGTGCAGTGGAAAAGCCTAGCTCTGTAGAAATGACTGCTTTCTGATTTGTGGACCTTAACTTTCAACACCATCATGAAGTTTATCTACAAAATGATTCCCGTTTTTTTTTTTTCTGTAATGTTTTTGTCTAATTTTAAACTCAGATTTTTTTCCGTTTATTTTATTGTGGACTGAATTTACTGAATATGAATGATCTAAACAATCCCTGACAGCAAAGTGAGGGGGGGGAAAGTGGAAGAGGATCCACGTTAAGGCATTAGGGAAGTAAGTAGCATCTTTACAGCTTTCAGGCAGCTCCCATGTGTGCCTCAGAGGACTCCACAGAAGAAATGTGTATTCTCAGTCCTCAGTGAATGAAGATAATTATCTGCAGTCAGATAGGAGTTCAGGAAAATTGAGGAAACTGCTATTCTTTCCTTTTGTAGGATTTTTTTTTTTTTTGAGTTGGAGTCTCACTCTGTCGCCCAGGCTGGAGTGCAGTGTCATACTCACAGCCACCGTTGACCTGCTGGACTCTGGCGATCCTTCCGCTTCAGCCTTCCAAGTAGCCAGAACTACAGGCATGCACTACCACGCCTGGCTAATTTTTTTTTATTGTAGAGACAACGTCTCACCAAGTTGCCCAGGCTGGTCTTGAACCGGCAGGCTCAAGCAATCTACTCGCCTCAGCCTCCCAAAGTGCTGGGATGACAGGCTGAGCCACCGAGCCCGGCCAGATGTATTTTTAAACAGATCCACAGTGGAAAAGAAAGTCAATCTTATACAAAGAGTCTCAGAGATGTTTGTTTGGAAGTGAGGGTCGGTTATGGGAAGAGGTGAAGATGTATACCACACAGAAGTACATGCGCTATAGAATGGGATCGAAAAAGGACCTGTCCACCTTACAAGTTCACAGTGTGTATAAAGCACTTGTTGTATACTCATAAACAGCCATTGAAACACCAAGAAGAGTTTGTTTTCTTTGGAGTGGAGCCATATCCAGCATCATCTGGTGGTGTGAACCTGCCTAGAGAGAGAGTGAAAATAAGTCATCTTCCCAGCAAAATTTTTGAAAGACCCCTTCATTTTCCAGATGTTCCAAGTACCAACCATTTACAAACAGAAAGACTTGGAAATCAGTAAGGCATTTAACTGCCAACAATTAATTGAGGCATTTTATATCTGGAACCTTACAAGGCTCCATGAAAGTAAGGAGAACAATCAGTTTTATGTTTTATCTCTGTTTCTTTGGAGTGGCACACCATATTTCTCTTCAGAGCCCTAAATTTACTCTAAAAATTATGTCATTGTTTCATACTTCCCCAGGAAAGTTGGCAAAAGCTAGGAGAAACATTATTTGTGTAGTTTAGAGACAGCATGTAGAGGAAGGAGGTCCAGGCCTGTCATCTCTGTAAACAGGGTAGACTAGGAGGAATCATTGGCACCCTTGGTTAGGTCTTCACTCAGTTTCTCATGAACAGTCAGTCAGTCCTGGTGACAATGTGTCCACTTTGAAACTGCTTCAATCGTGGTGATCAGTAGTGATCATTTGTGGTCCCAGATTGGAGTAGAAATGTAATTTTAAAATTGGATTATAGGCAAAACTTCATTTTAATAATATTGGTTGGGCCTTTCAATCTTCCAGTTATTTTCACTAGTAGAATAATATACTATGCTGTGGGCATTCCAACAGACATCATGTTTGACACTACATAAGCTAGCATTTAATTTATTAAAAGAGGATTTGTGTTCATAATAGTTTTGCTACTTTTTGAAAGATTAAGATTTAGCAGTTATCCTTGGGATTTGGCTTTAAAAAGTCTGTTCCTCTTCCTTTCTCCCTTCTAAATGCTTACCACAAATCAATGCAGAATGTAACAGGTATTTTTGAAATGGAGATGGAGAGAAGTGTCAATCCGAGTGCGCTCCCCAACCCCTTCCTCTCTGCCTGCCTCAGCATTTCCTCCTGCTGTGTCCACTGGCTTATGTGCCTCTTTCCTTGACTCACAAACTCCTATGGTCTGCATTTTGAAGAGGTAGTTTGTTCTCTCATTCCTCATTCAGGGCACCCTTCATATGGTGTGAAATACAACCAGGCTTTTCAAAAAGTGACCCAACCCTCGTTTACAATTTGAAACCTACTCATATATGTGTTGAAAAATTTAAGCAACTTTTTTAGTTTTTCAAAATACAAATTTATGGGCATGCTACCAAAGGTAGCATTAACTGAACACAGACCCAGTGATGGCAGCACAGAATACAGGAGACGACCCGCTCAGTCTGCTAGATGGTAAGGGCATGATTGTAAATAAAACGGAACGTTACAGTTGCCAGTGAACCAGGAGGGGTTTTCTTATGGAGAAATTCTGTGTTTATCATTAAGTTTGTCAAAGGAAATTTGGATGTTACATTAAAATACTCGGTTAGTCACACCTGGGGCAGTAACTATGCTCATTGACTTATGCCCATCCTTGCATTTGGGTAGTTACAATTCAGAGGGTGTTTAATGAAAATTTCTCTGAGAGATAAAGATCCTGCCTTAAACTAAAATTACATAAGCATTCTCATGGGCCCCCTCCTTATTTGGTGTGGTTCAATGGAAAGAGCACTGAGCCCCGATACCAAAGGAAGCTGTGGCCTTATCTTGGTTTAGCTACTCATTTGCCATGGCACCTTGGGAAAGTAGTTTTACTTCATGCCTTGTTGGACAGTAAAATAAGGATGCCTGTAAGCTTTCTGAAGGAGTGTTAAAAAGACAGAGGAAAGTGTCTGAAGGTGCAGATGTGAAAGTGATTTCATTTCATGTTGGGACCATCAGTTAAACAGATTCCATTTACTTTAGTGAGTTTTCTTTTAAACCTTTGGTGTTAAGGTCCTATTTATTCCTGTTATCTGTTCATATGCTAAGGTTATCAAATATGCCTCAAATCCTTTTATTTAAAGTTACAGGGACCCTTGAGGTCATTTAGTTCATACCTGACAGGTATAAGCATGTTCATTCCCTTCTGCTGCAAGGGAGGACAGAAGTAGTCAGTGGGAAAAGCTTCCAGAACAAAGGGTCAGCACCATTGCTGTGGTCATCATCTAGGAATGAGGAAGTGGAGGCCCATTGCCTGCCTTTTATAAATAGTAATGACAGGACGTGTTGCACTGGGAAAGATAGGCATTTGGAGTCGAGTTGGAAAGTACACTTTAAACTTCTGTTAGTTATTACCTACAGAATTTTTTTGTAAGTCTGTAGTGCTTTACGTGTTATCCTTGGGTATCTGATTCTTCTGTTGTGGTTCACATCTAATGTTTAAATCGACTCAGTATTTGGAGGTGGGAGTGAAAGAGGGTAGAATGCTTAAAAAACAACACAACAGCAACAACAGAAACTCCTCGGTTTGTTGGGATGCACGATCTAGTTATGGGTTGGCAATAAGAAACAGCTGTTTGTTTGTTGACAGTCTGTCTTTCTGCTTCCATAATCAAGCTGTTTCTCATCATGTAATTACCAACTCTTTAGTATCTGAGACTTGTTGTGGATTTATAGTTGGTTACATAACGTTTGCCAAAACGTCATAGTTTAGATAAAAAATTAGTGATTCCCCTGTAGTCATTCTGCTGAAATATGAGTGTGGGTTGTAATAAAAGAAAGATGCCTGAAGAGACTTCTGAAATTCATTTCAGACTGAAGAGAAAGTGGGGGGTGTTTTGTGTGTGTGTTTTCTGAGGAGAGTATAGATGCCACTCTTCCTCTCTTGTACTCTATTACCAATCTGAAAAGCGTTTTGTTTTATGTTTTGTGTTTTGAAAAACACAGTAAGGCAGCATTGGTGTGGACAGCAGGATAGATCTTGTTCTGATCCAGAAGGACATGGCTGGTTGCTTGCTGTCTTTCTGTTTTGTTTTGTTTTTGAGTAGGAGTCTTACTCTGTCACCCAGGTTGGAGGGCAGTGGCACACTCACAGCCACCGCAGCCTCAACCTGCTGGGCTCAGGGTATCCTTCTGCCTCAGCCTCCCAAGTAGCTGGAACTACAGGCATGCACCACCATGCCCAGCTAATTTTTTGACATTGTTGAGATGAAGTCTCATCAAGTTGCCCAGGCTGGTCTCGTACCCCTGGACTCAGATAGTCCGCTCGCTTCCACCTCCCAAGTGCTGGGATTACAGGCGTGAGCCGCCACACCCTGCCTGTCTTTTTTCTTAAGACACATTCTGAAGTTGAAGCCAAGAATGAAAGGAAATAGTTAATGTTGTCTGAGAGTCCAAGGTGATGTTTCAGCCTCTGGGTTGCTTTACTAGCAGAAGAAAAGCTGAACGTGCCTCATACTCCATAGAGAGTTATCTAGGACATTTTATCAAGAGACAGTTTTTCAATCTGGATTATGCTGAGTGAGGCCTGTTTTGAAATAAGGGTAACCTTGTGTTTTAGGAAAACAAGCCAGAAAGGTGAGACTTCCTTCTGTTGCTTCATTTAGGTTTACTCTTCAAAATAAAGCAAAAATGTTTTCTAATGATGCTTCTCTAGGAGTGAAAAAGTTTCTCCCTGTACTTAGTCTTTTCACATTATAGAGTTATTTCAGAAAAGTTGCCTTAAAGACTACAGTTCCACAAATTTTTATTTTCATAAACTCTAAAGTAACATTACAATTTCTCCTTGGTTTGACAGGCTTAAAATAAAAATGGATTTTAGGATATATTTTTAGTAATTTTCTCTTTGATCTCAAAGACACTACATAGATTTATAATTTTTCTGTATAAATATGTGTTTTAAAAGTTAGGGAATATGTGAATAGTAAATGTGTTTTTTGTGATAGGTATGATTAAGGGAATAATTTAGTTTAAAATGTGAAAAAAGTGAAATTCTTAGGAGAAGAGCATATTTTGTATGAGTATAGTTTTTATTCTCATTATTTGCATTATTATGTTCGTACTATATTTTTCATCTGAAGTCCACATCTACATTTTTCTAAAAGTATAAAGTCATGGAAATATTTTACTTTACTTTAAAAGCTTGTGTCACAATTCTTGTTCTCGAAGCCAAATGATCCCAAATGTTAGCAGGAATTAGACTATCAGTGATTTTGCCAGGAGGTTAGTGACCATTCATACTAAGGGTTATTACTAGAATATGAAATGTTTTGTGAGGCTTTTTTACATACACCAGGAGAATGACATTTCTTAGAGCTACTTTAAACTAATTGCAGTTAATATCCAGGTGAGATTTATTTCTTTATCTTAAAATATTGGCTATGGGCCAGGCTCGGTGTCTCAGCCTGTAATCCCAGCACTTAGGGAGGTCGAGGCAAGTGGTGCCTGAGCCCGTGGGTTTGAGACCCGCCCAGGCAACTTTGTGAGACCTCGTCTCTACAATAAAATAAAAAACTAGCCGGGCATGGTAGCGTGTGCCTGTAGTTCCGTCTACTCAGAAGGCTGAGGCGGAAGGATCACTGGCGCCCAGAAGGTCGATGCTGGGGTGGCCGTGAGCGTGCTACTGCACTCCAGCCTGGGCGAAGGAGTGAGACTCCAACTCAAAAAAAAAAAATTTGGCTATGCCATGAAACTGGAATGCAAAATTAAAAGATTATGCTGGCTTCATTGGAGCAGGTAGGAAGTGATGGAATGCAAGGTGAATTTTCTCATCTGCACAGCTGCACATGTATATTCTCAAGACTCTGTTAGCCAGGATCTGCTGTCTTAGTACCTCTCAGGTACATAATTCAGTCAAATGAATTACAGATGATCCATTTTAGAAACATTTTATTATTTGGGCATCAAGAGAAGAATATTTTGCTGTAATTTTAAGAACTTCATCCCCAAATAATTTAATGGTATACTTAATTTTAGCTGTCCCAAATCTGTATGGATAAAAATTATTCAGTTATAAATAAATTTGTTGATGTGTAAATCCTTACTTTTTTGGGAGTGTGAGGAAGGAATATAAGGAGATATTATTACAGTTTTCTATTTTGCTTCTCTGTGTTAGACATTTCTATTTGGTAATGCTTTCTCAAAAACGATGCTAAAAATCCATTATCATAGACCCATTAAAATATAGGTTTATTATCCAGTGATTAATATCCATGACCTTTATTTTTGGATCAGCTTCATAAATATATGTTTTTCTGTCAGTCATTGTCTAGAATTTCATTTTTGTTCTGCTTTCCATTACATACCATGAATTAAATGAAATTAATTTAATCGCTACTACAAACAGAAATTAAATGTGCCCTAATCCAGAGTTACGTTGTTTGCTTTTACAACTGTAAGTCATAAGTAATTAATTTTCCAAGGAAAATTAATTCACTTACCATTCCCAGTAGCATCATATGTTGACACAGGGTTATAGATAGTTTAATATTTTTCTTCAGCATCCTGGCCTCAACTTTAGAAGACCTTAAATGAAAACAAATTAAAATTTACTCAACTGTATATAATTTGAGGTTATTTAAAATAAGTGTTGTTGCTATTGATAGCATCCAGGTGATGACTCGAAAATTATATTCAAACTTTATAAAATGTCCATTAGTATATTAGCACATCTGAAACAATTTATTTTTTAAAAGTTGGTCATATGATAGTAGCCATTAATATTTTCTATCCCTCAATTCTGAATAAACATTTTACATGACAACCATCTGACAGCAGAAGCATGGAGAGTTTTAGTATCACTTAACTGATAGGAAAACAAAGGGGGTACTCACATGCTAGACACTTTGACCACCTGGGATAGGCCAGCATGTCTGATTCTTACAGAGCTTATTTTCAATCTCTGACCTCAGTCAGTAGAAAGATTTTCATCAAGGTCATCTTAAAACATAGAGTATAAAAGATTTATCTTTTACTTTATTGACTGCTCTTCTCTAGTTCTTTCATTCTTTCCTGTTTAATACTTTCTCCCCTTACTTTCCAAAAAGGCCAGTGTGGAAAATGAAAGAAGCAAAAGTCTTTCAGTTAAATAAGTTAGGTTTCTCCTACTGCTTCTTATATTCTGGGGACTTAGAAAATATGAGCAAACCAAATTTAGCTTTTCTTTTGCATTTGCCAGGAGGTTATTTAGTAAGGTGATTTTTTCCCCCGGTTCATAGAACTCTATAAAACATACAGTGTTTATTACTTTATGTATATTTATTTAAGTCACTAAGGTGAAACTCTAGTGATGGTGGCAATGTTACAGTTTTAACAAGTGGGGGCTCATTTTATAAATGTGCCTTTGTGGCAGTAGCTTTCAAAAATGCACGAAGTTAGCAGTTACATGCTCTTTATGCCTGTTGGAAAGAAAAGTTGCTGTTTAATTATAGTGTAAAACTACTATATCACTTGAATACAAAATCACCACTGTTATTTTTTGAAACTATTCATTGTTATGTTCAACTTTTTGATCTGTACTCACAGTATTTAACTACCAACATCCCAAAGTTGTGTCAAGGAAAAGATAATTGACTTACTGCTTCTGTCCTAAGGAGGATGACGGTGGAGCCCCTTCTGAGGGTTTCCCCTTCAGAGTGGCCTTCAGAGTCAGGATCATGACTTTCTTCTTTGTCATCATCAGATAAAATGAACAGAGTACATGCATGTTTATGCTCTGACCCAAATATAGACTGCTATACAGGCAGGTTTAAAAGAAAGCAGTCTTTCAAAAAATCATTTGTCGTGACTTCCCAGCCAATGATTATTCTAAAAACTTTATCCCTAAATCAACCAGCATATGTGTACAATATGATTAGGTATAAATATGTATGATAATGCTGCATACATTTGTTATACAGAGTTTTTTTTTAAATGCCTCTGCCTTCTTTCTGAAATGTTGTTTTTTTTTCTGGTTTTGAAGTGAAAAAGTAAATGTCCCCATATAGAAATTTGCTATTATTAATCTGCACTTAATTTCATAATATATTCTCTTAAAAGTTAAATTTAAATGAAAGAAGTTTGTCACGTTGTTCTTTAGTAACGTTTGTGTCGAAATGAATATCTTAGAAGAATGTTTGGTTTATAGCGTACTAAGAAATGTAGAGAGATTGTGTGAGTGGTGTGTGCACAAAAGGAGACTGTGAGAGTAAGGAGGAAAGAGGTGCTGGATTTGAGCTACGTGGTATTACCCAAAACTGGCAAATGAAAATTTTATGTTAAAATATGTAAAACTTAAGGATTCAAGAAACAAAGTTTGAAGAAGTAAAATTTCTTACTTTTTACTTTCCATGGTTATTTTGTTGATTCAGATTAGAAACAACAAGACTTTGTGGTTGAAATATTAATCTTCTTTTTTAAAATTATATGTTAAGATAGTACAAAGTTTATGCTTTACTAAATAAGAGTTGTGACACACATAAAAAAGTATTGGTGCTGATTTTGAGAAATAGACAAGTGCTTGTGTGTCGTAAGAACTCGAAGGAACTTCGAGCAGAATCTGGCTTGAGTTTCATCAATAGTTAATGTATTTTTAACTTGCAAGCAGAGTGTAAATAATCATAATTATTCCTAAAAAGTATGGTAAAAGTGGGGTCTGCAGACTGCTGATACCTGTTGGAGAACGAGATTGATGTTTTGTAACATGTTACTACTCAATAGAATCCTTTGCAATGCCACTGGGTGGAAAAGTAAATTTGTACCTGAAGAAATGTACAACTATTAATTTGTATTCTATTCTACACTGGTCTTTCAAAAGACTAAATTTAAACGAGTTTGCACTTTTACTCACAAAGGTAATAATTAAATTAAGGTGATATATAGAAAGGTAAAATGGCAATTTGCCATTGCCTGAGACTGACAAAACTCTCCCAGTTCCTTCAAAGTTAATCGAGCTCCCAATCATTATCCCATATGATCTGAATCTTACACATTGGCAGTGGGATAAATTGGGTTATATTTTTGCTTTGACTAGAAACTTAAATCAAATGACAGGCAAGGTAGGGAGTACTACATTGGAATATCCTGCTCTTACACTTCTGTTAGGGACGTACATGAACCTTCAGCTGTAGAAACTAGCTCACTTAGATGTTGCTCTTTCCTTTTGTAGCATCATCTCTTGTTTGGGGCTGCCTTCAATCTGATGTTTAAGAACCCTACTTCAAAAGACCATGTGTGTATTTTGAAGAATATGAAATAATTTAATAGTCACCTTTTAATGAGTATAAAATGAAGTGGAGATTTATGTTAATTGCAGTGGATGAATTGCCACATTTGTCCTACTAAATATCAGTAGATGAAAGTGAGCAGGAGAACCTTTAAATAATGTTTTGTCTCCAAGTTACTGTTTCATATTTGCATATTAACCCAGAACATTTTTTCTTTAGTACATGTATATATCTATAGATATGAGGAATAATTTCCGAGTTGTATTTTTCATCAAATTTATAGTGAAGGTTTAAAAACAGAAAGAATCTCTTCCCAGTAAACATCACAACTACATTTAAGCTTGTAACTTTTTGAAGAAAGGAACATTAGTTAGAAGCTATTTAATTTTTTTGAATGTTACTGTTTGCTCAATTTATAGGAACCCTCAACATGTTATTGTTTTACCTTTTTTTCTCTATGTGTAAACAGAATGAAGTTAAATGTAACTGGTTATCTCTCTCCTAGAGCGATGAGAAGTAATATGTTGTTTGTTAATAACAAACTTGAACTTATTTTGACATTATTGTACATTCTATATGCCATAATGTGGGAAAAAAAAACTTAAGGAATATGGAGAGAAATAGAGTGTTCTAGCTAATAAGAGTGCTTAACGCTGGAGGGGCCACCAAGGAGTCTGTCGTGATTGACAAGCATTCTAGTGGAGTCTTTCTTTTCTTTTTCTTTTTCTTTTTTTTTCCTGTAGCAGTGCTGAAGTCAGTCAGAGTATATATACAAAGCTGAGTGAATACCAGTTTCCCCAGTACAGGGGCTGTTTTTTCAGGAAATCTAACTCAAACCAGATGTTTTGCCTAGACCTAGAGTTTGTTGCTGCCAAGCATCTCATCAGAGGTCAGAGTTCTGGGCTCTGGGCCCTGCTAGAATTCTTTCACAAATTGCTATTCGGTGAGGTTTTAATCCTAATGGAAAGAATAATGTGCTTGTAAAATCTGCAGTTATTACAAACACAGTATACATATTGTGGACTTCAAATGACTACATATTTTATTCCCATAAACAGGGAATGCAGATGAATGCCTTGTGTGATAGCTTTAGACATTCTAACTACAACCTAGTGTACAGTTTATACCACATTAACCATTTGCATTTGTAATACCCCAATAAAAGCAACTGTTATTTTTGGGTGACAACTGGTAACCAACTCATGCCCCCTACCACAATCATTTTTTTTCTAACAAGCTCTACAACCTCTTACAGCTGTTTGAACACAAGAATTAAAAACATTCAGAACTAAATATTGGATATTCTCATAGGAAGATCTATGTACTAAGACGCTATAGTACTAGGTGAAAAGTTCTTAAAGCAAAAGACACCATTGTTCCAAGTATTAACTATCTTATATTTGCAGACACATATATTAAAACTGGATTTATTTACTCCAATTAGAATAAAGAATATTTTTCTTTGTAATGGAGAATGTAGTCAGTATATAGCTAAAAATGAGTTGTGGTTTTTTGGGAAAGATTAAGGAAGAGTACTGAGATTTATTATATCTGTGCTTAATTTTTTATACAAATATTATTAAATGCCTACTTGAGGGCTCTGCTGTTGCTGATTCTGAGCCCAAGAGAAATTCCCAAGTAGATGAAGGTAGGTATGTGAAATCAGAATCAAAATTTGGCTAAGAAGAAAGGACATTAATTAGACTACACTGAAATTCAGTGAATTTGCAGTTGAGTTAGATATGGCAAATTTTTGTCAGCAAAACAGCAAAAGTACAAAATTCTGAACATGATTAAACATTAAAAACGTTTAATACACAGATTCTAATGTCCCTGAATTATTTCATAACATATGAAAGCACTTTTTGGTTTGGACAGTATGTAGCATTTATTTGGGGGTGGGAGTCTAATTTCTAAATACCCTTCTGTTTTCATATTCAAGTAATAACAATACAGGGTTTAATAAATATATAAAAACTCAAGTCTCTAAGTCTTGAGTTAACAAATAAAAGTTGATTAACTGTAGGATTCCCCAAATTTTGTTTTTGTTTTGTTTTTCTGTGTAGGAATTTTATCTATTTATTTTTTCCTTTTTAAATTTTTATTTAAAATTGTGGGGTACAATTCAGGGCTAGGTATACAAATATTCACTGTGCAGGTACTCTTATCGATGAGGTGTGCGCCCCCCCCCCCCCCCGAGTCCCCAAATTTTAATAAAACCTTATGGTATGGATAGTCCCTTTAAACTACAGGTTTGATTTTACCTTTCATTTCTGTAAAAGAAACTCAACATTGATATCTCTACTGTGATATATCTGTAATATCTTCACAGACAGACAATGGCATTGATGAGAGGATTCATCATTTCCAAGAGCTTAAGTTCTCCTAATTGCTGCCAGCAAATGAATAAAAAAAAAAAAGATTTGTTGAGGTGTGTGATGTAAAAAAGATAACGTTTGGAGGATATTTATGCTATATAGCAGTTAAAGTTATAGAGAAGTTTTGAAAATCTATTTTCTGACTAATCTTTTTGTTATTATGTGCTTCTGAAGATGTAGCATGGTGGCAGAGCTTCTACAGAGTATTATTTTTTGATGTGCCTCTCACTGAGTGAGTGCTGTCTCTTCCACAACATCTCTCATAGTGTATCATGCATAGTACTCTGTCACTTAGTTTCACTTTATTATGTAATTGCCTATAAGGGACTTTTTCTAGGAAGAAAGGTGCAGTATTGGTTCATAGTATTTTTATTATCTTTAGTATTCTGAAAAGTGAAATCATGTTTCTTTTTCATGTGTTCATAAATCGTAATTAGTGAATGTTTCTCCCATAAAGTCAGGGATACCATCATCAATTTCTATGAAGAAGTTGAAACTAAACGTCAAAACCTAAGGCTACATTTCATTCTGTATGGCACAATCATTCAAGTGCAATTAAAAAAAATAGTCTGAGACTATGATCACTTAATGAGAAACAAACAATTTCATATTAATGAGTTCCCATTTGCCAATAATTCTGTCATTTGTAACTTGAATCAGTCATCACCCTGCAAATAGTTCTTTCCAGACATTATTTGCAATTTTGTCCTCTGTTTTCTGTCCTTGATGTTGTGAAATGGCCATCTACTGTTACAGGAATGAAAAGAGATCCCGTTCAAACATCTTTTGTGTTTCCACTTTCAGTGAAAAATGTTTTTCAAACCTGCAGCTGGTTATTTCTGCAGGAGTTCCCACTTATGCTCAGATTTGATTGACATTTTGAAATGGCAGCTTTTCATGAAAAGCTGTTAACTTGTAGAATTCAGTTATGGTACTAAGACAGACTGACTTTGTTCTGTGGCTGGGACCTGTCCAAACTAAATAGAACCCTGCATCTGAATTTAATAGTGCTACTCAGCCAAGATAGGGCACTTTTGCCTTTTTTTGCTTCAAAACTCTGATGCTTCTTATGTTTTCTAAAACCAACTTGATGGATATTCATCCCAACATCTCTCTGTTCTGTAACTGCTTTAATTGACATATATGGTCATTCTCTTGTTCCCTCCCTTGAACAGCTAATGGACTAGGACAATGCTTCATTTTAAAATATAATGCTAATTGAGAAGAACGTATTAATTTACTACTGATGTTACAGAGCATAGAAATTTTAAGAATATTGTAATTCTTTTCTAGCATATAGAATCTTACATTTTGGGAAACATGTTGTTACTAGAGCTGCAGATTTATTCATTAAGTGAAAAATATTTTGCATGTAGTACTATACAAATATGGTTTATTAACAGAAAATAGTTCATTTACTCAGAAAATAATTATACCTGTAATTTCAAGGACAATGTGCTATAAACTACAGAAGTCACAAAGTACATAATCCCTGTCCTTAAGGTACTTTGAATTCAGTATCTTCTTGTTATACTTAGCTGATAATGAATGCTTCAAACCGTGATGATTTTATAGCATTAATTTTTCAAATGCCCAGATATTCTTGTATTTGATTTTTATATAACACTCTCATGGGATGAATAGAAAAATTTAGTATCCTAGGCCTGTTGTGCTTTTTTGGGGTGGGATGATGGGGAGATTCTCATGCCATCTGTTGGGAAATGTAAAAATCTGGTTTCACTTCCAGGTGTTAGGGCTCTGTTTGTTGTGTTACATGGAACCGTTAACCCTGAATAGCTATATGTAATAACTGGCTTCACCTGTTTTAAGACAGAGCCCTGCAACAGGTAATTACTATGGATCCTGATCACCTATAGGAAGCCCTCATATTTACCTTCTTAGTTCACACACCTAAAGTTCAGTTGAAATAGCTGACTCAGGATGATGATCTAGTTTGTGTTAACTCTAGCCAGCTTGTTTCTGTTTTACTCTTAGGCAGCTAGACTCCTTTCGCAGCACTAGCTTTTGCTCTTGTGTATCCATTGTATGCGCTTTGATAATGTTGCTGTAACATACAGTGTTTGTTTTGTTTTGTTTTGAGTTGGAGTCTCACTTCATCGCCCAGGATGGAGTGCAGTGGCACGCTCCTGGCCACCCCAGCGTTGACCCACTGGGCTCAGGTGATCCTTCTGCCTCAGCCTTCCAAGTAGCGGGAACTACAGGTGTGCACTGCCACGCCGGGCTAATTTTTTAAAAAACTTTTATTGTAGAGATGCGGTCTTACCAAGTTGCCCAGGCTGGTGTTTTGGTTTTTATTCTGATGCTCTGCAAAAGGAAAATTCAGAGTTGAAGTTGATTGAAAATATTGGCCAAAGTGTTAGTCTTTTTATTTTTAGATTTTAATGTCTTCCTCTTGTTTTGATTTCCAACCGCTTAGATAATTGAAGTAAAATCATACATCTCCTTTTGTATTAATATACAGGATTTCATAGGATCTGAACAACTTTACAATGCATTATTAGTAAACATAATGTAACTTTGAAGTCATAGTGGCATTGATTTTAAAATCAAAATCACTTTTTAAATAGGAATTTAAATTCATTTTTTAAATTTTGATGATGTGTAAAGAGCGATTTTGGAATCTTAATTTCACATATGTTTTAAGAATACCCATATAGACCCACAGTTGTTAATGAACAAGTTGCCAAAAAGGTATTCCTCTCTCCTTCTGGGTCAGTGTAAACTGATTTAACTGTTTCCGTATACAGACTGACAGTACGTATCAGGGTTTTTAAAATGTTCTTTTTGGTTTTGACCAGCTAGTTCTCTTTTGGGGATTATGTCCTAAGGAAGCAAGTTAATTTTAAAATGTTATGCATAAACATGTTCTTACAGAGTTACTTATAATAATTTAAAACTGGAAAAGCAAAGAAAATGTTCAGTAAAAGAACACATTACAGTGAATACTCTGCAATCATTTAAAATTAAGCTTCCAAATAATTTTTAATAAAATGTGAAAATAAAATATTCAAATATTAAAAAGTTGGATTCATATTTGTATTACAGAAGAAAATATGCCTAGGAAAACTGAAGGGAAAAATCCCTAAAAGTTAAGTTGCCTTTGGGTGATAAGATTGTGTATATTGTTTTCTGCTTCTCTTTATGCATTTGGGCACTTTACTAATTTGCTGTAATCAAAACTTGTAACTTTTTTCCTCTGGGAAAGAAAAAGATTTATTAAATGAGAAATCTAGAAAAAAATAGTAGTGATAAATTGGAATGTAGGAATCTTGCCTTCTAATTTCTTTCAGAGTAGCTTGAGAGCTTGAATAATGGTCCCAGTTCAAGAGGTGAAAAAGTAGTTACCTGCAGACCTCCAGGTCTTTTTCCACCAGCAGAAGTTTTTGCTCAGCCAGCACTAAATTTTCAAGTAATTTAAATCTGTATGCCATTAGGAGAGGGTACAAGCCTCTTCAGCTTACCATAAGCCCCTACCTACCTGTCTTATCCCTGCCTGATTCAGACATTTGTATAACCTCCCAGGCCTCTGAGATGCAAATGTTTCACTTTTCCAGCTCTGTACCTAATGTTGAATACCTTTGTCATACTAGTAGAATGGTCCACTTCGTGTTTTTTTTTGGAGTCTCACTCTGTTGCCCATGCTGGAGTGCAGTGGCACACTCGCGGCCACCCCCTTGTCCACCTGCTGGGCTCCGGAGATCCTTCTGCCTCAGCCTTCCAAGTAGCTGGAACTACAGGCGCGTGTTACCACGCCCAGCTAGTTTTTTATTTATTATGGAGATGAGGTCTCGCCAAGTTGCTTGGGTTGGTCTCAAACCCACGGGCTCAGGCAATCCACTCACCCCAGCCTCCCAAAGTGCTGGGATTACAGGCTGAGCCACCAAGCCTGGCCAAGGTTTTGTTTTCTAGGTGGTTTTTTCTTTTTTCTTCTCACCCAGCATATGATAGTGGTAGTGGTGTTGATCTTAACATTAGCATTTGTTGAGCCCTTATGTAGTATCCAGTTTATAATTACATTAATTATTCTTTCTAATTCTCGATATTCTATAGGGTTTGGTGCTGTTATTTCCCCCATCTTACAGAGAAAACAACTGAAGCTCCAAGAGGTTAAGAATCTTTTAATAGTAGAGCCAAGATTTGAAGCTAGATATACCTGAATTCAAAAACTGTGCTCTTAATAGCTAAGTTATGTGCATGATGATTATATTTTAGCATCACTAAAAGTCTAACCAATAATAACTGTATGTTATTGAAGAGAGGACTCAGTAGCAATTGCTTTTCTTGTTTTTGCATGTCACAAGCAAAAGGAGATAAAGTTTCTGGTATTCTTTAATACTCTTATTAAGCAATAAATTATTAAGCAAAAATATATCCTCTAATCTTATTGAACAATAAATCATGTTATTTTATTTTTGTACAATGTGTCTTAAGATAGGGAGAAGAAATGCTGGTGATTACCATGGAAACTTGATACAAATATTGTTCTTTGCACCAAGGAATGGTATACCTATTTCTTATATAAAACTATATTAGTTTCAAACATGTAATTCTGATATCCTCAGCTCCTGTTACATAACATATTCAGGACCATAACCCCTACAGTAACTAAGTATATAAAAACAGAGTTTTCGGTTAAATACTTTGACATACAACTTTCATAGTTTTATATACCTAATGCCTGGTATCTCAAGTATATATTTTGTTTTACCTTTTGGTTTTCTTTTGGCAAAAGAGACCAATTTCGGGGATTCTGATTAGGGAGGAAATTGGCTTCTATATGGAACCAAAAAATGTGTTCAAAATTTATTAAACCCTCATGAGAGTTAAGTCTCTTAACTCTTGTGTCTGAGTCCCATTTAAGAAATGTGACATGCCATTTAAAAAATAATTCTTTGCAAGTGATGGGAAAAGAGAGAAAGTTATAGAAATAGTCTCTGCTTTAAACTCTTTAAAGAAAGGGTATTCATTAAGCAAATACAAAACATTTTACCCTTTGGGGACATGGAAAAATATAAAAGAAAAAGCAAGTAAAACCCTACGACTGGTGGATAACTATTTGAAGGTGTGTGGGAAGTAAATGTTCTTCATTCATTCATGTTGAAAAAGTATTTTGCCCTCATGCTTGAATAATAGTTTCACAGGATGTAGAATTTTAGGTTGAAAATTTTTCCTTATGGATTTTATTGCATTCATTGTATTGTCTTTTGCCATCCAGTAGTGTTGATGGTAATCTGATTCTTGTTCCTTTAAGGGTGACCTGCTTTTTGAATTTCTGGAAGTTGTTTTAGCATCCTCCTTAATATGCCTAGAGACTTGTCTTTTCCCATTAATTAACTTCTGGGAAATTATCTTTTGCTATATATTTGATTTCTTGTCCTCTGTTTTCTCTTTCCCTAGCCCCACTAAGTTGGATGTGGAGCCTGTTAGGAGGAACATCTTTGTCTCTTACCATTTTTTAAAAAATTTCAATGCTTGATTTGTGTTGTTATTGCTGTTGTTTAGGGGGAGTTCCTCAACTTTATCTTCTGGTCATTTTGAGTATTTCATCTTGGTAATTATATTTTTAATTTCTAAAAGATACTCTCTTGATTTCTAATCCCCCTTTATGGTATTATAGTCTTATTTTTTCTTCATTTTTAAAGCTACAATATTTTCTTTAATTTTTCTAAGAATACAAAGCAGAGGGGTTTTTTCTCTATCTCTTTCTTCTGGTTGTTTTTTCATTTTTCTATTTATTATCTTGATATCTCTTGGCATGGAGACTTTTTCAGCTTCTTACGAGGACCTTGTTGGTCTTATTTAAGAATATTATTGGTCATATTTAAGAATATGGCCATACAAAGCTGAATGGCGCTTTGTTATATGTAGTTAGGGTTTATTTCAGTAGCAGACTTTGCTTTATCAGAATCTCTTAAGGGGAGGCGGCTATTCTTAAAATTGAAAATGTCTATGTGACAGATTTCAGACGATATTTTCCCTGGGTTCTTTCCAATCTCCTTAATGAAGAACCCTATAAATATTGGAATAAATGTTTATATAGATGGGATAAATATTTTGAATGCTGCTTGTGGTGAGTTTGGGGGGTATACTGGTGTCTCCCCAAAATTCATGTCTACCCAGAACCTCAGAATGTCACTTTATTTGGAAACAGGGTCTTTGCTGATATAATTAGTTAAAATGAGGCCATAATGGATTAGAGTGAGCATTAACCCAGTGACTGCTGGTCTCCATACAAGAAGAGAAAACACAGACACATAAAGAGAAAATACCACGTGAAGACTGAGACAGAGATTTGAATGACATAGTTGCAAGCCAAGAAATGCCAAGATCGCCTGCAGCACCAGAAGCTGGGAGCAAGGCATGGATGAGATTGTCTAGGAGCCTCCAGAAGGAATCAACTGTGGTGTCTTGATTTTGGACTTACAGGCTCTGCAACTCTAGAAGAATAATTTTCTGCTGTTTGAAGACACATCTTGTATTAATTTGTTACAGCAGCCCTAGGAAACTAAGAGTGGGGTGTGTAGTAAATGAGACTTAGTGGCCTGACCAGTGTGCTTACCAGGCCTTTTGAATAGCATCTCTTGCTCTTGTAGCTCTTTGCATTCAGGGACTGTACACAGGAAGTTCAAAGGACCAAACTTCCCAGACTTCTCAGACTTGGGAAAAGGATTCTCAGTCCTCAGACCAGGAGAATTTTAGACTTAATGATTAGGAGGGAAGCATTAAGAAGATTCAGTCATGGTAGGGTGTGGCAGAATTTTTGCCTCCTCTCCTGTTCTGCTACCTCAGCATTCATGGTTAGGGGACCCAGACTCCTCCCCGGGCATGATAATGGGGACTGAGGTCTAAAGGCTTGCAGTTCGAATATTACGACATCATGGAGATATTATGAGTCACCCTGTCAGCTTTCTATCAGGGTTGTCTTAAACTACTGTCCCTGTGGTATGCTGTGCAGAAGCCAACTTCTGTGTGAAGCTAGTCTGCTAGGAATTAGTTTTTGGCATTTTAATTCTTACCTTTCTTAGGAGGCAACTGTTTTATATTCTGACTTTGAATTAATGCCCCATATCTTATCCAATATGGTCTCTGACAGATCCCAAGCCAGAGCTCTCTAGAGGTTCTGCCTGTCTTACAAGCTTCTTCCTCAACTGTGTTCCCATCATGAATGTGTCAGCCTACAACTTCTTCCTTCTGACTCTTCTTCCTCAAAATACCTAATGCTGAGGGCTAGAGGCAAATGTCTGTTCCTAGTCATTGAACCTTCTCTAGTAGCAGGTACATTGTAGAGGATTTGGCAAGGGAAAAAAACTCTAGTCTTTTTTCTTTTTAAACCGTCTTTCACTGGGGAACTTCACTGGGGAAAAATTGTAAAGCTCGAGCCTTTAAATTCAATTCCTGTTGAGATGGAAAAGTCTCATAGGTGCGTTATCAGCAGTTGAAAAGTATGTCTGACTCTTAATAATAACCATTATTAAAACAACTGTGGACACTGGCATGGTTTAAGCCACTGACAGCATGTGGTTGTCTATGCCATCTATATATTGGCTGCTTTAACGTGTCTCTAACTTTGTTCCATGGCTTGACTAGCACTAATTCCTTGTCTACTTTTTCTTTACCTCTGGGAAGGCATTGCTTCCCTAGACTTCACATTGTAGAGAGAAACTTGCCTCATTGTGACCCCTAACCCATGTAGTAAATCCTCTAAAATTAATTTTGATTCTTTCTGATCTGTGCCCCATGTGACTCCCCCCAAGATTTCATTATTAGATTTTGACAGCCTTTTAAATTTGTAAGTGCCACAAATTTGTCACTAGAGATGAATGGGTAAAAAGAAAATTCCTTGCAGTGGAGGATATGGGTAAAATATTTCAAGTGACAGATCTGCATCAATAATGTTAATGTTTATGGGGTGATGAAAACCATATAAGTCTTAAGCCAGAATCTTGTTTCAACTGGGTCCCAGAAATTTTGACCACAGAAGCCAAGGCACATTCCGTTTATTCCAACAAATGTTTTTCAAGTCCTTTCCAACTGTCTAAAAGACAGTTGTCACTCCTGAAACCCTATTCTACTATATTAGTTAAAAGCAATTAGAAACATTGTCTACTATTCCCAAGATGACTTTTGCTCTGCCTTGAGTTTCTAAAATGAGTAGCAAATTGGACAATGTTATTTTTCTCTCTACTTTTAATGTTCATCCTTTGGCAAGGTTTTTGAGAAGTTTGGCATCATTCTTTCTGACTGACTTATGGCCTTGCTGTCATGCCAGAAGGTGGCCCTTACTGAACACTGAGTGGTCACAGGACCAAAGGCTTTTATTTGTTTCCTACTGTTACCAAAGGAATCCTCCTGCTTGAGTGGTTTCTGATTCTAGTGCAAAAGATCGTTGGTATTTGAGGGATTGAGAAGTACATTCAGAGGAAATTTAGAAAAAAAAAGTCACTGAAATTATCCTGAATGTGATGCCAACTTGCATATGTATATTATTATTATTTTTTATCAAAAAGAGAAGGATAAATAACTTTAAACAATTATAGTTTTTTTGATGTGTCCATTTATTAACATGGTACTTGATTTTTTTTTTCCTGGAAAAGCATGTTAACAAAAAGGATTCATTAAAAACTAAGCTGTTGTAATGTTTCCCTGGAAAGTTAAAAGTGATTCTTGGGGGAAAGAAGAAAGAAAGAAAGATAAAAAATTACTACCATCCATCTTCACCCAAGTGTGTACAGAAGATTTCCATGACTGTAGATATTAACAGGCTTATCATTTATTTATCAAAGTTATCTGGAAGTGATACTATAATAATATAGTAAGCATCATGATTTTACAATGGAAATTTCACATTATATAAAGCGTTATTATATTACAAGTTGGTACAAAGACAAGTTGTCTCAAAGTGAGCCATTGCAATGAAGGAATGTCCTAAGCCAATAATAATAAAACAGTTGATTATTATTTATGAAGTGATTAATAGCAGTGGGATGGGATTGTTTTCTCCATTTTATAGTTGATGACAGTAAGACAGCGGGATATTATTTGACTTACTTAGTCTTTCTTACTACCTCTTATCTTCATTTATTTCCTTAGGTTAAGAGAGCATGGGATCTGCAGTCTAGCTGTGTGAGTTCAGATTTTGGCTCTCCCATTTACTAGCTTGATGACCTTGGACAAGTTATCAATTTGTTATCATCACCATTCCTTAGTGTAGAATTGTAGGATGCTAGCCCTGGAAGGTATCTAAGAGATATCAAGTCCAACTCTCTTATTTTCTATAGACACCAAAGCCTAGAAAACTGACTTATTCACCACTAGATAATATTCTAATTGCAACTAAAGCAATACTCTTTTAACTTTTATGTCCTTCCTACTACAAAGGCAGTTTCCAGACTTTTGATTTCATAGACTAGTAAAATAATTCTTTAAAAACTGTGGTAGCCAGCCTCCAAGATGGTTCTCAACAGTCTCTGATAGTCCTCAGTGATCCCTGCCTCCTGGTATTCACACCTTGGTGTAGTCTCTTCCAACATTGTACTGATCTTTGTGACCAATAGAATATGGCAGAAGTGATGGTGTGTCACTTCTGAGATTAAATGATAAAAGACATTGTGGCTTCTGTCACGGATGCTTTCATTCTCTTGGATTACTCACTGTGAGGGAAGCCAATTTCCATATCATGAACAGCCCTATGAAAAGACCAATATCTCTTCATAGAGCAACCCCTGGCCAACAGCATCTGAGGAGCTCAGGACTTCTGCCAACAGTTATGGGAGGGAGCCATCTTGAAAATGGATCCTTCAACTTATTCAGGTCTCAGATGACTGCAGCCCCAGCCAACATCTTGACTGTATCCTCACGAAAGACCCTCATGAGAGTCAGAACTATCCAGCTAAAATGCTTCTGGTTTCCTGACCTTCAGAAACTATGTGAGATAATAAATGTTTGTTTTAAGCAGCTACTCTCTGGGGTAATTTGTTACACAGCAGTAGATTACTAATGCAATGGAGTTATGGAGAATTGACATATTTCTAAATTGTTTTTAAGGAAAAGAGAAAGGATTTTAGCACCGCAATAGTAGGAATGTCATAATTAGACAGTAAAGGACAGTTGTTTACATGAAATATGTTCATCTTGTTGAAAAATCTATCACATTGTTCTTTTCCTCATTTTGCTATTTCCCACCGAAACCTTTGTCATGAACTGGCATTTGGGAATCATTGTCCAGTAAGTCCTCTATATATGAACCTTCAAGTTATGAAGTTTAATGCTGCACACCTGTGCTTTTTTATATATTATTTCTCTCCATCAGGTGTTACCTGTTAAATACATATAGTACTATATAGCTGATTTTGTTAGTTGAGTACCTAGGCTAACTTTGTTGTACTTAAAACAAATTGGACTTACAAACGTGCTCTCAGAATAGAACTCATTCTTATGTTGGGGTCTTCCTGCACTTCATCTGGCTCTGTTTAAATTAATAATTTTCAACTTTGTCTTCTTTGGTGTCCTCAGGTGTTTGCTGAATAAAGAAAAATTGGTTGTGTCTATAGAAAAAACCAAACAGAAGAAAATTGAGTTATATTTCTTACTGTGGTGAAAGATATTGGTTATTATACCTTTCATTTTAATCATGCTATCCATTTTCTCTCTGCTGAGATTTTCTCATCTGTGAATCAAAGGGTTATACATACTCTGTGATTTCACATTAGACTTTCTAGTCCTAAAATTTTGGGATTCTAATAAAAGACCTTTGGACATCATTCTTTCCTCCTATTGGAATATTGTCAAGGCAAATACAGTTACCCAGAAGGGGAAAGGGAGGAAACTGCCCATTGGAGGCACATACTCCTTTTCTCCTGACTCTGCCTTGTGCATTCATAGGTACCAACCTTCATACTTAAGATTATACCACTGAAGAAATAAAATAGGTAAAGTCGATGGTTCTTCTCTGCAACTCAAAAAGAGAACTGGAATTTGCATTGCTATGTCAAGTGATACTACTTTACTTATGAGAAACAGAGGAGTATAGTTTTTCAGAGCTTAGGTTCAAGAGACAGACCCTTTGTGTTAAGATATCTATACTCTGACAGTATGACCTGGGACAATTTATTTAACCTATTTGTGCCTCAGTTCTCTCTTCTGTAAAATAGTTCTCACCCCGCAGGGTTGAGGAGATGAATTAAGTTAGCATTATAAAATTCCAGATACCTACTAGCAATAAATACAATATAAGTATTTTCTGATATTATTACTATAAAATTGATTTTCTTATATAGAGATGTTAAAGGACTTTAACAACTTCGTATAGATTCTCTGTAACATTTTGTATTTTACCCCTTTGCGTAAAAAAAACAGCTGCACCAGATTATTAATTCTTACCTAGAAATTCAGCTCTGCCACAGACATTTACTTATGGGGTGCCTGTCATTAAAGTTAAGCACCTCATCTAATGAAAATGACTAGATATGCAGAAGGATTCTGGAGGCAACACTCTATAAAACAAATGAATAGTTATGACCTCTTCCTTTCAGATGAATTTCAGAATTATTTGCATATAGCAACTATGAAAGAGTTGTATTCAGTTTTTTTGTTTACTTAACTGCTTGCAGTATGCAAGTTTTCACTTCTGTTCCTTGATGTTTCTGAATCCTCTCCCCAGGTTGTAGATGTTTACAATGTTCCTCTCATCTGCAGCTAGACAGTTCATAGTTTAAATGCTTCTGTAGCTCTCTCTTCTGAACTCCAGATTCTATATATCCACCTGCCAGCTTAACCTTTCATTTGGAAGTCAAATAGGCTTCTCAAACTTAACACGCTTAGAAATACACTTTTGCCTCCCTCCACTAGCCACCTCCTCCCAAAATCTAAAATTAAAACCACAGTACTTTCTCTCCTATCCTTCCTAATTTCTATTAATGAGATTATCATTCACCAATTAGTAAAACTACAAACCTGTTATCATTAAAAATTTTTTATTAAAAGTCTCAATTTTTCCTTTTTCTTCACCATCCTCTAAAGTTAGCTCCATCTACTTTTTTCCATGTTCTCTCCATTCCTGCCACCTGGCTCTAGACAACCACATCTCCTTCCTGATATACTGAGAAAGGCTCTTACCAGGACTCCCTGTTTCCACTTTTGTCACCTAGGCTGGAGTGCAGTGGCATGATCATGGCCACTGCAGCCTTGACCTGCTGGGCTCAGGCAGTTCTCTCCCTCAGCCTTCCAAGTAGCTAGAACCACAGGTGCACAGCTAATTTTTTGATTTGGAGATAAGGTCTCGTCAAGTTGCCCAGGCTGGTCTTGAACCCCTGGACTCAGGCAGTCCTCTTGCCTCTGCCTCCCAGTGCTGGGATTACAGGTGTGAGCCACCACACCCGGCCCACTTTTGTCTTTTAAAAAATTCATTTATTTTCTCCAGCATAACTTTTAAAAAATGTGTGTCAGATCCCATCTCTGTCCCCATTGTTATTGGTATAAAATTCAAGCTCCTTACTATGGAGACCTCCAAGAGCCTTGCCTACCCTACAGCCTTATTTCTTAGTACTTTCTTAGTTTGCTATTATGTCTCAGCCATATTGACCTCCTTTCTGTTTCATGAAAACTGTAACTTGTTCCTACCTCTGACTACTCAAAACAACAGGTATTAGCCGGGCTCAGTGGCTCAGCCTGTAATCCCTCGCTTGGGGAGGCTGAGGTAAGTGGATTGCCTGAGCCTGTGGGTTCGAGACCTGCCTGGGCAACTTGGCGAGACCTCATCTCTACAATAAATCAAAAATTAGCCGGGCATGGTAGCGCCCGCCTGTAATTCCAGCTACTTGGAAGGCTGAGGCGGAAGGATCGCCTGAGCCCAGCAGGTCGAGGCTGCGGTGGCTGGGAGCGGCCACTGCACTCCAGTCTGGGCAAAAGTGAGACTCCAACTCAAAAAAAAAAAAACAAAAACAAAAAAACAGCAGGTATTTATTACAAACGTGCTTTTAGGAACCAAAGATACTACTGCCTCAAGGAGAAGAAAAGAAATTTTTTTAGACTTGTTAAAAGGCAGCACATATAGAAGGCAGCTATGCTGCCTTCCCCATTTCTTCTCAATGGCAGACAAAACTTTTTTTAGTTTATTTTATTTTTAAAATGTGGGGTACAATTCAGTGTTAGGTATACAAGTGGTCATCGTGCAGGTAAAGTTTGGGCCTGCCTTTAAAACTTTCAAGGTAAAATGGAAATAAGTTGCTGATTCACTCTAAAACCCAGACTTATGTAAAATAAAATGTCAGTTCTAAACTGAGATTTACTGTAATAGAATATTCCCCTTGATGGGTTCAGAATAAATAAAGATAAAGAATTGTTGGAATACTGGTCTTGCTCATAGAGCTGTTTCTTTAAGGACCAATGTTTGGTTCCTGTTGTAGAATTCTTTCCTTGATAAAGGGGAGTTAGTAACAACTGTCTCCCTTTTCTAAATCCTAGAATACTTCAATTTGTATTTCCTTTAACTCTGTGACCTGGCCCTTGCAACCATGGCCCAGTTACTCAGTGGGTCAAATGGGTGTCATTTTGCTTAATCCTGCAATAATCCTCAGAGGTATTTCAAGAAACCGAGTCCTACTACATTGAGCCTTAAAGATTATGTCTAAATGGAACATATTCAAATAAAAAATTTTTTTTCCCCAAACCTGTTAATTGTATCAAGGTATGTACCAGTTACCAAGGTATGCTGTTTGACCTTTCTGATAGAGGTACTTAATTGGTTTCTATCATGTTAGTTATAATAGTCTGTCTGTTGTAAATGGCATCCCATAAATGAGTTTTGACAAGGCTCCTGCAAGCTGGTAGGCAGGACTTTCTTCCTAGTGTGTCTTTGCATTCTGGTTCCAAATCACCCAGCTTTGGTGTCTTTTTATTGTGTGATAAAATGCCACACTTTAGTTCATGTTCAGAATGGCAGAAGCTGAAAGTTTTGAGTTCCCGAGAAAAGAAAGACTGAAGCATTTCTAATTAAAAGCATCAGAGATTAATCTGACTAGGGTGTAAGTTAACAGGAACTCTTTACTGACGTGGAAACATACCCAGAAACTATTTGCTGAGAATTTGGCAGCTTGGAGTGGGAGGGCCTGTGGCCAAAGTCAGTCTTAACATGTTATGTTAGGGCATCTTACATTTCACTTTAAAATGTCTCTTCTGAGTTTACTGTTGTTGGTGCCTGCTAAAAAATTTTTTTGCTATAATATGAATTTAGATTGTGCTGCTGTAATACCCTCAAGCAATGCCACGCTGCCAGTATCTCCTATGTTAAGGTAACTCTTCTTAAACCAAATCCCCAGCCTCGCCAAGAAGTATTCAAAAACTAAACTGCTAGAAATTAGCCCCTGGTTGTTCCTTCCTTTATCCAATTTATTGAGTAGCTATTATAAACTAAGAAGCATGGTGTTAGAAAGTGGAAGTACAAAGACAAGTCCAAATGGCCAGCAAACCCACAAAGAGATCCTTAACTAAGCCAGTCCTCAAGGAAATGTAAATTAAAACAGCAGTAGGATTGAGCACCTACTGTGTACCAGGATACAGCAATGATCAAAACATTTATTTACTTACACACATACACACTTGTGCGGTGATAGGAGGAGTACTGCAGATAGAAATAAAATAGGAAATGGGGGTAGGCGTGGTATAGGGAGGCACAGATTTGGAGCCCAGTCTTCCCTCCAACCAGAGCAGGAGGCTTTATGTGGAGAATTGCTGTAGTTCACATGGAGCGCCTTGCCTTTTCAGATTAATGCTCCTACTCCATAGAAGCACATTCATGTGGAACCTGTGCTGGTGGTCACCCTCAGTTGTAATTGGGAAAAGTGTACTGTCTGTAATGATAATGGGCTGGAACCCAGTTCATAGCCAAGTGCATGTGTGGCCACATGTGTGGATGAGTATTTGAGGAGAGAAAATAGACCTTTAAAACTTATTACTGGAAATACTAACAAGGAGTCTTGTTTCTACTGATAGGGTTTTTGTTTGGAGAGGAAGAACCTTTTTTTCTTACTCTGCACTTATACCTCCAACCTCTGTCCCCTCAGACAGACAATTTAAACACTAGGCTGTCAAAATTTGTAGGCATGAGGAGGGCTCTCGTCTTCCTCCCCGCTCCCCCCGACCCACCCATCCCCTCGCCGCACACACACATACACAACCATAGTTTCAGATCACATTTTCTACACACTGTTTTAATTTATTGGAAGGGAAAATTCTTTCTTGTGGCTAAGTCTTTGCACCCTAAATTTTTCTAAAGTCCACTTTTATGACTAAACTATAAATCTCTAAAAATAGCATTTTACAGTGGAAATGTCGACTCCTTTGTATTATGTCAGGTCAAAATGTATAGCTAATTGGTGTGCATTTGTTCATGCGTATGTCATAAGCCAGGATTATGTTTTAGCCCAGTGACCACACATGGGGCAGATAGGTGTGGCTCAGTTCAGATATGTTAATGTTTTCTTTGTTTATGGTAAATTGGGATAGTGGAAGGCATTGGTTGGAAAAATATGTGGGCAAGGCAGGCATTTAGAATTTATAGACCTTTACTCAGCCAGTATTGCCCCTATCTTTTCTCCACCATGTCGACCTGTTTCCACTAGGGGACATAAGAGCACCTACTAGAAGACAGAATGAGAGCCTAACTAGATCGAAAGTTAAACATGGGTCTATTATGATAACATATGAAAAGACTTGTTTTTTTAGTTTCATGATTCATAAAGAGGTTATGCAGTTTATTTACATTTTAATCATCACCAGAAACTTTTTAAGAGAATCAGTATCTTTTGTTGATTATAGAATGAAAACCAAACAAGCAGCTAACTGGCAAGCTTGTGTCATCTAACTGCATATTCATTTTAATTAACTGAGTTTCTATGTGATCAACTGAAGCTATGCCGAGAATGATTCTGGCTTTGCAAATTACCTTATATAGGAAAGGACTACCTTTTAGAGTCAGAAGATGAGGCATCTGGGGAGGTCATCTACTATGAATTCCAAGGACAAAACCCAGAGGAGTTTTATTTTATACCCCAGCTACCCACTGTAGAGTTATGAAACTCAAGAGAGAGGTGTAGTTAAGGGTATTGCTGTTTCCTTCTAAACTGATTATCTGGCCCACCAGTTTAGAAACTTAGGTTGTATTTTTGCTTACTTACAGTTCTTTTTTAAGGTATAATTTATATACAGGAAAATGTAAAGATTTTAAGTGATACAGTCTTTATTGAAAAATTTTGCCTTTTAATTGGAGCATTTACTTCACTAACATTTAATGAGAATATTGATATAGTTGAATTAGGGTCTACAGTCCTGCTATTTGTAGGACTGTTTGTCTCATCTGTTATTTGGTCCTTTATTGCTCCTTTTCTGCCTTATTTTGGCAGAAAGTCAAATAATTTTTAGTTTTCCAGTTTAATTCCCTTGACTTTTTAGCTGTACTTCTTTGCATTTTTTTTTCCAGTGGTTACTTTAGGGATTACAATATCTATTCTTACCTTTTCACAGTTTACAGTGATTAATATTATATTACCATATTCTCCTTTTTTATGCTGTGTGAGTGCACGTGCATACGTATTCCAAAACACCATGTTACAATTTTTGCTTTAAGTGCTCATGTCTTTTAAGTAAAATTAGAATGCACACAAAATTTTATATTTGTCCACATTTTAAAAAATACATATCCACATATTTTCCATCTGGTGTCAATTTTCTTTAGTCTGAAAAATTCCCTTTACCATTTTTTGTAGGTCTGCTGGCAGTGAGTTCTCATTTATCTAAAAATGCCTTTCTTTTTCCTTCATCTATGAAAGATATAGAATGTGAGGTTGACAGAGGTTTTGTGAGTATGTGTGTTTTATTCAGCACTTTAAAGATGTCATTTCATTGTCTCCTGGCCTGTGTTGTTTCTGATTAAAAAGTTAGCCATTACTCATATGGTCGTTGCTCCACTTATAATGTGTACTTTTTCTCTGACTGCTTTTATGATTTTCTCTTTATCTTTGTTTTCCAATAGTTTGAGTGTAATAGTCCTAGATATGGTTTTTCTTTGTTTTTAATCCTTCCTGGGGTTCACTGAGCTTCTTGGATTGATATATTATGTTTTTAAAAAAATTTGGATAAGTTTTCTTACTACTTCAAATGTTTATCTGCCCTATTCTTCCTTCTATCAGGATTCCAGTTTGATCTTGTTCCATAAGTTACCAAGATTCTTTTGTTCTCCCTCACCTTTCATTTTTATATCTGTTTTTCAGATAGGATAATTTTTGTTTATTTCTTTTTATGTTCACTAACTTTTTTCTTCTATTCCAATCTTCTGTTAACCCAGCCCAGTAAATTTTCCATTTCAGGTACTGTACTTCTTGAGACTTTGATTATTTGTTACAGCTTTCATTTCTCTACTGCTATTTACCATCTATTTATTTATTCATGACTATGTTTTCCTTTGAGTCCTGGAGCTGCTTTAAAGTTCTCATCTGCTGTTTCCAATATCTAGATTATTCTAGGTTAGTTTCTATTGAATGACTAGTCTTCACTCTCATTATTCTGCTATGAATCTGATATGCCTGCTTCTTTTTATGTCTATTTATTTTTTATTGTGTGGTAGACATTGTGGATGCTATGTTGTTGAGAATATAAATTTTATTGTCTTTCTTTAAAGAGTGCTGAATTTTGTTCTGGCAATCAGATAATTAACTATCAGATCAAATTGAATCATGTAGGGATTTTTTTTTCCCAAAATTTACTTTTAAAACCTAAAGTTTTAGATCCACAACAAAATTGAGCAGAAAGTACAGAGAGCTCCCATATACTTCTTTCCTCCATGTATGCAGAGCCCTGCCACTATCAGCATCCTGCACCATGGTGGTACATTTGTTACAATTGATGAACCTATATTGACACATCATTATAAGCCAAAGTCCACAGTTTACGTTAGGGTGTAATGTTATGCATTCTGTGAGTTTGGACAAGTGGATAATGACTTGTATGTATGATTACAGTATCATACAGTATCATATTACAGAGTAGTTCTCATCATTCTAAAAAATCCTTCACTGGCTGTCATTAACAAGTCAGAAAACAGCAGGTGCTGGCACAGCTAAGGATAAAAGGGGATGTTTCTGCACTGTTAGTGAGAATGTAAGCTAGTTCAAGCCCTGTGGAAAGCAGTATGACGATTTCTTACAGAACTAAAAATTGAGCTTCCACATGATCCAGCAATCCTTCTGGAAATGTACCCAGAGGAACATAAATAGTTTTACCAAAAAGACATTTTCACACACATATTTATTGCAGCACTATTCACAATAGCAAAAACATGGAAGCAAGTCAGATGCCCATCAAAAGTGGACTAGATAAAGACAAGGTGATACATATACACAATGGATTATACAACCATAAATAAGAATAAAATTATGGCCTTCACAGCAATTTAGATGCAACTGGAGACCATACTAAGTGAACTATCACAGAAACAAAGAACTGAATACCACATGTTGTCACTCATAAGCGAGCCCTGATCACTGGTCACACTAGCACAAGGGTGGGACCAGCAGACTCTGGACACTGATAGGGAAGAGAGGGAGGGAGGGGTGGCATGTGGCAACACACTGGATACTTGGTCCACTGTTAGGGGAAGAGGATCAGCTAGAAGCTCAAACTTCACCTGTCTATAACCTACTTATGTAGCAAATCCCCACTTGTACTCCACAACTCTAAAATTTAAAAAACAAATGCTATGCCTATTCATTCTTCCTTCCACTCTAACTCCTAGTGACCACTGCTTATTTTGCTCCATAGTTTTTCCTTTTCCAGAATGTGATCAAGTTGGAGCCATACAGTATGTAGCCTTTTCAAATTGGTTTCTTTTACTCAGTAATATGCATTTTGTAATATTCATTTGTGGCTTTTCATGGTTTGATAGCTTATTTCATTTTAGTGCTGAGTAATATTCCATTATCTGGATATACCACAGTTTATTTATCTATTTACCTTCTGAAAGGCATTATCAATAGCTTCAAAGTTTTTGGAAACTATGAATAAAGCTGTGTGGAGATTTTTGTGTAGAAATAAGTGTTTCACTGATTTGGGTAAATTTCAAGGAGCATGGCTACCGAATGGCATTGTAAGAGTATATTTAGTTTTATAAGAAACTGCCAAACTGTCTTTTCAACTGATTGTACCATTTTACATTTCAACCAGCAATGAATGAGAATTCCTGTTGCTTTGTATCCTCAGTAGCATTTGGTGTTGTCAGTGTTTTGAGTTTTAACCATTCTAATAGATATGCAGTGGTATCTCATTAATGTTTTAATTTGCAGTTCCCTAATGACATATGATGTCATTACTTGCCATATGTTTATTTGCTATACGCTTTCTTATCATCTGAATATCTTATTTGGTGAAGTGTCTGTTCAGGTCTTTTGCTTCTTTTCTAATCGGGTAGTTTTCTTATTGTTGAGCTGTATGGGCTCTTTGTATATTTTGAATGACAGTTCTTTATTAATATGTCTTTTGAAAATGTTTTCTCCCAGTCTGTGGCTTGTCATCTCATTCTCTTAACAGTGTGCTTTGCAGAGAAATTGTTTTTAATTTTAATGAAGTCCAGCTTATCAATTATTTCTATCATGGATTGTGCCTTTACTGTTATATCAAAAAGTCATTGCCATACCCAAGGTCATGTAGATTTTCTTCTATGTTATTGTCTGGAAGTTTTATGGTCCCACATTTTACATTTAGGATGATTCATTTTGAATTAATTTTGTGAAGAGTATAAGATCAGTGTCTAGATTCACTGTTTCTCATGCTGATGTTCAGTCATTCTGGCACCATCTGTTGAAAAGACTATCTTTTCTCCATTGTATTGCCGTCATTCCTTTGTCAAAGATCAGTTGGCTATATTTACATGAGACTTCTGGGGCTCTATTCCGTTTCATTGATCTATTTGTCTATTTTTTCACCAATACCTCACTGTCTTGATTACTGTAACTTTACGTCTTAAAGTCAGGTAGTGGGAGTCCTCGGGCTTTGTTCTTCTCCTTTAATATTGTGTTGTCTATTCTGGATCTTTTATCTTCCTATTTAAGCTTTAGAATCAATCTGTCAGTTTCCCCAAAATAACTTTCTATGATTTTTATTTGGATTGTGTTGAATCTATAGATCAAGATGGGAAGAACTGACATCTTGACAATATCCTGTCCATGAACATGAAATATCTCTCCATTTATGTAGTTATTTACATTCTTTCACCAGAGTTTTTTAGTTTTTTCCATATAGGTCTTATATATATTTTATTAGATTTTACCCAAGGTTTTTTTTTTAATCTTTGGGGGTGCTAATATTAATGATAATATGTTTTTAATCTAATTTAATTTATTTTTTAGTTGGAGTCTCACTTTGTCTCCCAGGCTGGAGTGCAATGGCACACTCACAGCCACTCCAGCGTCAACCGGCTGGGATCAGGCGACCCTTCTGCCTCAGCCTTCCAAGTAGCTGGAACTACAGGCACATGTTACCATGCCTGACTGATTTATTATAGAGACAAGGTCTCACCAAGTTGTCCAGGCTGGTCTCGAACCCTTGGGCACAGGCTCTCGCCAGGGCCTCCCAAAGTGCTGGGATTACAGGCTTGAGCCACCGTGCCAGTCTTAATTTTAAATGCCAGCCGGGCTTGGTGGCTCAGCCTGTAATCCTGCGCCTTGGGAGGCTGAGGTGAGTGGGATGTCTGAGCCCGCGGGTTCGAGACCCGATAGGCAACTTGGTGAGACCCCATCTCTACAATAAATCAAAAAAATTAGCCGGGTGTGGTAGCGTGCGCCTGTAGTTTCAGCTACTTGGAAGGCTGAGGCGGAAGGATTGCCGGAGCCCAGCAGGTCCGGGAGCAGCCACTGCACTCCAGTCTGGGCGACAGAGTGAGACTCCAACTCAAAAAAAAAAAAAAAATTTTTTTAAATGCCTTTTGTTTATTGCTGGCAGATAAGAAAACAATTGACTTCTGCATATTAACCTTACTATAATCACTTATTAGTTCCAAGTATTACTCTGATTGATTTCTTTTAAATTTTCTGCACAGATAATCATATTATCTGTGAACAAAGACAGTTTTAGTTACTCCCCCCATCTGTATAACTTGTTTATTTGTTTGTTTATTTATTTACTTATTTAGAGGTAGGCTATAACTAGCTTAGGTATGGGTGGAATGGAAAATTAATGAGCCAGAGGTTAAGAAACTTCCTGTGATTTGTAACTGATGTGAAACTGACACAACTTCCCCTGATTTGTAATTAACATGTTACTGACATACAACTCTGTAGGATTTACAACTGACATGAAACTGAGAGAAGAAGAACTAACTAAAGCCAGCACACCCTTTTGGAGATCACCTGCACTCTCCTAAGTGTGTGCTTTGAGTTCAAATTAAAGCTCTTTCCTTTACTTTCTTTGATGCATCCTTGAATTCTTTCCTGTGAGAGAGTCTAGAGCTTGGTCCCAAGTACACATTGAAGATTGCACCTCTCATGTAAAGATTTCCAGCTTTTCAAGGAGTCAACCAAAGCAGTGCACTAGGCCCAACTGGAGACCACCCTCTCTGAGGCAACTCCCTAAGCCTGCTTTCATCACCTTTTCTTGTGTTACTACATTAGCTAGTACTTTTAGTATGATGTTGAGTGGTGGTGAAAGGGGATGTCTTTGCTTTGTTCCTGATCTTAATGGGAAATCTTCTGTTTCTTATAAATACCGTGTTAGCTGTAGGTGGGTTTTTTTTGTTTGTTTTTTGTTTTGTGAGTTGTGGTCTCACGCTGTCGTTCAGGCTAGAGTGCAAGGGCATGGTCACAACAATACGGCTCATGGCAGCCTTGACCTCCTGGGCTCAGGCGATCCTTCCACCTCAGCATCCTGTGTAGCTGGGGCTACAGGTGTGTACCATCATGCCCAGCTTATTTATTTATATATTTGTTTGTGTGTTTGTTTATGTAGATGAAGTTTCCTATGTTGCCCAGGCTGGTCTCTAACTTCTGAGCTCAAGCCAGTCCGCCCTCCTCAGCTTCCCAAAGTGCTGGGATTACAGGCATGAGTCACCACACCTGGCCAGCTGTAGGTTTTACAGATGTTCTTAATCAAGTTGAGGATATTTCCCTCTAGTCTTAGTTTGCTGAGAATTTTTATCATAAATAGGTGGTGGATTTTGTCTAATGCTTTTTCTACAGCTATTAATAGAATTACATATGTGATTTTTTTTTCTTCTTTAGCTTATTGATGTGTTAGAATCCATTAATTGATTTTTGGATGTTGAACCAGATTTGCATACCTGGGATAAATGACAGTTGGTCGTGGTGTATAATTCTTTGTATAGATTATTAGATTTGAATTGCTAATATTTTGTTGAGGGTTTTTGCATCTGTACTTATGAGTTTGAGTTTAATATTAGAGTAACACTGGTCTCATAGAATGAATTAGGAGGTCTCTGCTTCTGTCTTCTGGAAGATATTATAGAGAATTGGTATAATATCTTCCTTAAGTGTTTGGTAGAATTCTCCAGTGAACCCATTTGGATAAGGTTTTTTTTTTTTTTTTTTAATTGTGTTAAGGTAAATGTAGAATAGCCCTCTAATACTAGAATAGCTCACTTTTTACCCCATTCTGAGTATTAACAGTATCTAAGGTGTTCAGCGAGGTTTGCTCACTATAGCTAGAAGGATATCCTGTGTCTCCCAGCTCTGTGCAATCTCAGGAATCTTTGTGTAGCCAACAACTCCCAGGCAGCTGTGTTTTCCCCTAGCCTTGCAGAATCTTGTCTTGGTGCCCTGGGCATGTGCAGCTTAGTATTTAGCTAAATTCCTTAAGTGTCTTTTATAAAAATTTCTGGAGTTCTGCTCTTCAAAGCGCCAGTCTCTTTGGTATCGTGCTCTTAAAATTCCAGTTGCCTCAGCAGTTCTGACCTCCAGTCTTGGCCTCCCCAGTACAGTAAGATTGCTATGCTCTGTTTGTGTCACCTCCTTGTCCCAGAGCCTGGAAAGTGTTCTCAGACAGAGAGCTGAGGCAACTGTGGAGCTCATCCTATGTAGTTTCCCCCTCTGAGGTCTGCCTGTTGTCTAGTGTTTAAAATCAGTTGCCAGATACGCGGGTACACATATGTAGGCCAAGACTCCATGAGGCCTGGCACAGAAAAGCTGCTAGAGATTTGTCAGCTTAGTAGAGTTTCCAGAGGTTACACAGTGCCTTGGGAGTATAGGAGTTCTGGCCATCCAGAATGGGGATACCTTACTGAACAACTGTGGGCAATCATTTGATACCCTAGAAGGAACATGCCTTAGGAGTAGTACTGTTCAAGGCCTGGAAGGCTTGGGTTTTAACAATTACTTTTCTTTTGTCTTATGACAAACAAATAAGACAAATAAGACAGTCATCGTCTCGAGAATCTTTCTTGTCAGTTCGCCTTAAGTATTTGATTTACATTAAGTAGTGTAAGTTCATGCAGACTTGATGCTTAAATACTGAGTTAGCAGTAAAAGAGTCGTCAGCCTACCTTCCATATGCTTTGTCAGAGGGGGAGAATTTGCAAAGAGAGTCTCTTTCTTGTTTGTTTTTGTTTTTTCTTTTTTTCTTTTTTTTTCCCTATTGTAACCTTTGGCCATACCTCAGTGTATATTTCCAAATCTGGAAAAATCCTTCCAATGCTGATGCCCTTTGCCATCTTAACCACAGAGCCTTATAAGCACACTAAGTTGTTCATTGTAAGTTTATTCATTTTTTAAAAAAAGTTCTGCTAGTATTCAAAGTATATGTTTTGAAAATAATATACTTATGAATAAATCTTTTTCAAGCCTTTAAAAAAAACTCTCCTGTTATATGTAATTACCTGTGATCAGTAGAGCTAAAACACATAGTTTTTGTTTTGTTTTTTTGAGTTGGAGTCTTTCTCCGCTGCCCAGGCTGGAGTGCAGTGGTATGCTCATGGCCACCCCAGCATCGATCTGCTGGGCTCCGGTGATTCTTCCGCCTCAGCCCTCCAAGTAGCTGAACTCACAGGCGCGTGCTACCACGCCTGGGTAATTTTTTGATTTATTGTAGAGACGAGGTCTTACCATGTTGCCCAGGCAGGTCTCGAACCTGCAGGCTCCGGCAATCCTCTAACCTTGGCCTTCCAAAGTGCTGGGATTACAGACTTGAGCCACCATGCCCGGCACACATAGATTTTTAAAAGGTTAAATAAAGTTTTTCTGTGGTGCTGAACATTGTCTTAGTCTTTTAAAGGAGTATGTAAAGACCTCTTGCTGAAGCCGGGCTCGGTGGCTCAGCCTGTAATCCCGCGCTTTGGGGCTGAGGCAAGTGGATTGCCTGAGCCCGCAGGTTCGAGACACGCCTGGGCAACTTGGCGAGACCTTGTCTCTACAATAATTCAAAAAATTAGCCTGACATGGTAGCACGCGCCTGTAGTTCCAGCTACTTGGAAGGCTGAGGCGGAAGGATCGCCGGAGCCCAGCAGGTCGAGGCTGCAGTGGCTGGGAGCAGCCACTACACTCCAGTCTGGGCGACAGTGAGACTCCAACTCAAAAAAAAAAGACCTCTTGCTTATTAGATTTGAGGAAGCGGAAAAGGAGCTATTCGTAAGCAAACACTATTCTGTTTTCTCAAATGTCTTTCATTCTCATGTCAGTTCTGTCTTTCATGGATCATTCAACACGCACTCTTCTGGATGACTCTTAAACTGCCTCATGTTAATCAAAGGAAAGTAGATGCAAGATGAAGACATAAAGTTGCTTTAATTTGTATACCTAACCCTTAACTGTACCCCACAATATCATAATAAAAAATATTGATTAAAAATGTTTTTTAAAAAGTTGCTTTATATGAAATAGGGGAGACTGTCCCTATAGAGCTGGGATTTCCCCCCTTTTTTTTTCTATAGGTTAATCAGGAATTTATTTTCTTTTTTTGTTTTTTAGTTTGACAGATAACATCATATTTATTTATCATGTACAAAGATAATTAACCCTGGCACATGCCCAGTTTTATTTTTAATCTTCTGCAAAGATGATTAACCCTGGCACATTTATGGGCTTAATCATAATTCCCATAGTTATCTTTTTTGTGATGGGAACACTCAACATTCATTCTCTTTGCATTTTTCAGAAATACAGTATGTCCTCAATAACTCTAGTCATCCTGCACCTATAAACGTTTTTTGCATCTTTCGTTTTCTGACTGCATTTTATATACTGGCAATAGGAAGGGACATGAGTGGGTGTTGATGGATAAAATAAAGACTTATGTACGAATATTGCACTAGTAAACCACTTAGTAATAGACTTAAAGTTTAATGTGGGGATAAGTAAAGTGAAATTTTGTTGCTCTAGAAGCTGCAGTCCAGTGTTTCATCTAGCATAACTTTTTTTTTAAATTGTGAGATAATTTTAGTGCTTCAGGGCAAAATAAAACACAGCAATTTGATGACCAATTCTTTAGAAGTTTGTGGTAGAGTAATAATAAAAATGGGAATTCTGATCTCAAGAAAGCTGACTAGTGTAAATGATCACTAAATATCCCTTTCAATAAATCTTTTAGTAAAAATGTAATGCCCCAAACAGTATTTCCTTGATTTGGAGAGAGACTGTTTATACAATTCAAATAACTTGCCCAAAAATTTAGAGTTGGTAACTTGTTTTTCCTGGCATCAAGTCCTTGGGGATTATTGGCAGTCAGTCCTAGGAGCTTCTTGCCTCTTCTACTGGTGACTACTGGTAGAGTGATGTGTCACAACTCTACTTTCAGCAAATCTGAATGGAATTTCTTGAAGACAATGAGTCCATATTATTTTTTCTGTACTTTCAACACTTAGCATAACTTGCACAGTGTCTGGTACGTAATAGTTACTTAGAAAATGTTTTTAGAGTAGCAAAATGAATCCCTCTGCCTTAATGTCAAAGACATTATTATGGAGACAGTATGGAATTTTGTTGTGTCCCTTCTCCCAAATATATGTGAATTTTACTTTTAGAAAATAGTGTTAACACTTTGTACCTTCCTAAGGAAAAAAGTTGGGAAAGAATGTAGGCAAAATTTATAATAATAGCTGGCAGCAGTGCTTACAGAAATTTCTTTTATATAAGTAGTTGCTAGGAAAAATTTTAAAAATATTTTAATTCAGTATGTTATCTTGGGCCTTTTTTCTTATAGGGCATTTTGGTGAAATAGCTGATCTATTGTGTATTTTTTTTTGTTTTGTTTTTTTTTGAGTCAGAGTCTCACTTTGTCACCTAGACTGGAGTGCAGTGGCACACTCATGGCCACCACAGCCTTGATTTGATGGGCTCAGGCAGTCCTTCTGCCTCAGCCTTCCAAGTAGCTGGAACTACAGGCATGAGCACCACACCCAACTAATTTTTTGATTTATTGTAGAGACGAGGTCTCACCAAGTTGCCCAGGCTGGTCTCAAACAGGCTTGGTCTCAGGCAATCCTCTTACCTAGAACTCCCAAAGTGCTGGGATTATAGGCTTAATTAAGCAACTGCGCCTGGCCTATTGTGTGCTTTTTAATAACCTCATAATAGTTTACCATGTGGCTGTTCCACAGTTTATTTGTATGAGTCCCCTCTGTGTGGATATTTAGAGTGTACATATGCACAAACCCCTTTGGACATGTTTCTTGCTATTTCTTTGGATTAAATTCTCATATATGAAGATGCTGAATAAAATCATATATACATTTCTTAGGACTGTTGTGCAGATTCAATTAGCTGCTATTATCAAGCCTAACAACAATGCCTGAGGGTCAAATCTCAAGGGTTTTGGTAGTGTGGTGATGGTTGCTTTCATTGCCTCAGTCTTCCTGCTTACTTTGGGCCCTTACTAAAGTGACTGCTTTAGTGAGAAAATCATCAGAGATCCCAATTCAGAGTGGCCTGAACAATAAGGAAATTTATTATTCTTGGTTAAACAATAAAGAATTTTATTACAGAAAGCTCAGAGGAGGGGTGAGTCCAGAACTAGCTAACTCAGAAGCTCACAAGTGTCACGAAGAACTGTCTTTCAGTGTGTGCTACCTGCCATCCTCAGTCAGCTTTTCCTCAAGCTAGTCCCATCACCTGATGCAATGCTTACTCTGGTTGCAGGAGTCCGACTTGAATCAAAAGAAGACAAGCTCTTATAAGGGTCTCTAAGAGCAGTGAAGTCTTCTTCTGAAATGCCTGGCAGATTTATCCTCATATTTGATTTGCCATAATTGAATAAATGGAATGAGACCACCATGATTGGCTTAGACCATTGTTTTTCATATCTTTTGATCATGACACACTAGGAAATACATTTTACATCATAACCAGGACACCCATCACACATATATTTGAATGTATGGATATATCTTTCTCTATAGTTAAGCATAATTCAAAATAAGTTTCTTAAAATAATATATACCTTTACTACTAATCATAAAGTTAAATGCTATGTTATTTATATTTAAATATAAATTTTTAAATACTCAAACATAAAAACTAGAACAGATTTAAGATAATGTATAGATATAGGCTGTTCATGATTGTTTTTTCCAGTTCAGAATATATGAGAGCAATGCTGTAAGCATATATGTATGGTACATTCTTTTTAGAAATTTTAATTGAGTTAAGATTGAAAATACCTTTTTACACAAATGGGTCATTGTGAGTGGTAAAATAATCTTAATAACAACATATTCAGACAGGATTAACCAATCAATTATATACTCAGTGGGAGGGGATTACACAAGTACAAGGATACCAGGATTTGGGGGTTGTTGGGAACCATTTTGGAAGTACCTAGCAGAGAGTATGAACAGGACAGTCAACTAAATGCAATATGTGATCCTGGATTAAATTCTGGATTTGAAAGGAAACACTCTAAAGAAGAATTGGTGCAGTTAATGAAATTTGAATATAGACTGTATGTTAGAAAATATTATATTAATAAGTTGTCTAATTTTAGTAATTGTGTTATATACATGTGAGATAATGTTTTTGTTATTTGAAAATACAAACTAAAGTGTTTATTAATATGAGGGAAGGCTATAAAGAAAATTTTTTTTTTCTACTCTTGGATGCTCTATGTGAAATTATTTCAAAATTAGAAGTTTAAAAATGTCAAGAGAAGGCCAGGTGCTGTGGCTCATGCCTGTAGTTCCAGCCCTTTAGGAGGCTGAGGCAAGAGGATTGCCTGAGTTCAGGAGTTCAAGACCAGCCTGGGCAATGTGGAGAGACCTCGTCTCTACAATAAATTAAAAAATTAGCCAGGCATGGTGGTGCATGCCTATAGTCCCAGCTACTTGAAAGGCTGAGGTGGAAAGATTGCCTAAACCCAGCAGGCTGAGGCTGCAGTAGCAGTGAACATGTCACTGCACTCCAACCTGAGTAACAGAGTGAGACTCCAGCTCGAAAAATAAAATTAAAAAAAAATTAAAAATGTAAGATAAATAAAAATGTCAAGAAAGATTGTCTTCAAATGAAAACAATGTGAGTCTGGTTCCTAAATTTATACATACTGAATGCATTATATGTATATCATGTTGTATAATTCTTTTAATATGCTGATGGATTTGGTTTGCTAGTATTTTGTTGAAGAAGTTTGCATCTACATTCATAAGGATATTAGTCTGTAGGGATTTTTTTATTCTTATGTTATTTTTGTCTGACTTTGGTATCAAGGTAATACTGTTCACATAGAATGAGTTGGGAAATGTTGCCTCCTCTTCATTTTTTAAAAGAGTTTCAGAAGGATTGGTGTTCTTCTTGAAATGTTTGGTAGAATTCACTAATGAAACTGTCTGGCTTGAACTTTCTTTGTTGGGAGATTTTTGATTACTGTTTGACTCTCTTGTTATAGGTGTGCTCAGATTTTCTATATCTTCTTGAGTACATTTTGGTATTCGTAGATATTTGTTCGATTTTTGTTTCTTTTTGGTTTATCTAACTTAATTTATATCGAACAATAATGCATTTTTTGCATTGTATAAATGTGTCTAATTTAGTTTTATGTGAAGCTGCATTTAAACAGTATAAAATCAATTCTCCATAAAGCTGCCTTGCCTTGCATTTCTGACCTAAAATGCATTTATCATGATGTTTCGAGCATTTCAATTGTTCCACATCCACACCAATTTTTGCCTTAAGTCAAAGATTACTGATTAAAGTCAACATTTTCCCTCAATTTTGTCACTGTTAACACTTTCAAATCTGGTAGTTGAGCTTACCTCTACAGTTTTTATTTCACTATCCTTTTTTTCTTCTGAGTATAAAATGATTCATTTACAAGGCAGCTTGTAGTAACTCGAAGTATAACAATTGCTGAGAATTTGAAAAATATTATAGTCAATAATGTCCTTTCTGAAAAATACACTGAAAGTCTGTAACTAGGTTGAAAGAAACAGCACTTTGTCACTAGATGATAAATTTCTCATATACTTTGCTTTATAACTCTGTAAAGTTACTCTTTGTTTTTTTGTTCGTTTTCTTTTTGAGTTAGAGTCTCACTCTGTCGCCCGGACTGGAGTTCAGTGGCATGCTCCCGGCCACCATAGCCTGACTTGCTGGGCTCCGGCAATCCTTCTGCCTCAGCCTTCCATGTAACCAGAACTACAGGCATTGTGCTACCATAACCAGCTAATTTTTGATTTATTATAGAGACGAAATCTCGCCAAGTTGCCCGGGTGGGTCTTGAACCTGTGGGCTCAGCCTCCCAAAGTGCTGGGATTACAGTCTGAACCACCGAGCCCGGCTTATAAAGTTACTCTTTAATACCTCCATCAATTAATGTTCAAATTGGCCATCATATGTCAGGAGATTGAATAAGATACCAGTGAACGAAATACCTATGCCTGACCAATTTATGCTATATTCCTCTCACATGATAGTCTCAATTGGCTACACTGTTTATTGTATTGTTTATTCCATGTTAGGATATGTGCAATTGCTCTATGTGATCCATTTCTTTCCTGATTCTTTTTTTCATGCTAGTAGCAAGCCACCAAATTGATTTTATGACTTGCCAATTGGTCACAACCCTCAGTTTAAAAAACACAGGTTTTAGCCATTCAATATTGTCTGCTCGAGGTGGGACCAACTTCCCCAAAGCCTATATGGCCTTACAGAAATTGAGTAAATGTGTGAAACATGGTCAGGTTTCTATGTAGAAGGAAGGGAAGGAGGTTGGAGGCTAGAGGCAGGAGAGGCAACCAAGATGGTCTGCTGGATGGTTCCTCATTTTGCTGTCCTTAACATCTGGTGTGCTTTGAAGTGCAATATAGATTTGCTTGTCCTTAGTTGGATGGCTCCAACTATTACTCTCCTTTTTTCCCATTTGTCTATAGTTTTATTTTTTTCCTTGTTGCTATAATTGTGCTTGCTTTTGCATTGTCATTCTATCTCCTACCCTTTCTTTTTTTTAGAAGCCCCCTTTCATTTTGCTGCTTCTCATCTACTTAGAAAGAAAAGACTATGTGACTTCTTAAAGGGTGTGGTTCAAGAGTTTCTCAGAAAAGTCTTAGGTTTTACTCCATGTCTCTTTCATGCTTATGTTTGCTTATTAGAGTTTTGAAATTATATTATTCAAAATGTTTAACTGTGGCCTGGATACCTACCAAGTAGGTTATCTCTGAAATACAGAAGTACTCCTGTACCCTTCAGTCGATCTTCCAGAACAAAAACTCATGCTGTTATTAAATGGTAAAAATGTAATCACAATGCTTGGGGACCATATTGTACTACTCTTCCTTGTTTCCTTTAGACATTAGGAAAAGAAAAGTCTGCTAATCCACAGTTTCATGACTGCAAGCAACAACGAGAGGATCATTAATTTCAGAATTATGAATATCAAGTGTATTAGTTGTTGTAACCTGGCTTCAGTTAGTCAAATTTTTACTCTCAAATTCTGCATTTCACACATGTAAGAAGCACATTTTCTGCCACCTTAGCATCTCTGAAATCAGGATGCAGCTTACAGTTAATGGTGTCCTGCATTTACTGTTGGCCCTGTGGTTAATCGTAGTATAGTTTCTGCATGAACTTGGTTGATATTCCTGGAGACGTGGCTGAACTGCAAGCCTCTCGCTGTTTTAGTTAACAAACCATTGAACAATAGACCATTTAAGGACATTTCAGAAAGGAATAAAAACAGCAAAAAAAGATTTTGTCGCTGTCCAAAATCTCTTCTGTTGATGCCTTTTGTTAAAATTAAGATAGGGCTACTATCATCAGAGCTTGTAAGAGTGAACATCTGAAGCTTGAAAGAAAATCCAGAGACAATAGAGGATTGCTTTTTAATGAAATACTGCATTACCAAGGGTCTTGAAAACGTAAAAGACAATACTGCATGGAAAACCTTGACACCTATGACTTTGAGTGTAAAAGTAATTCAGAAGAGTTCAACACAACACTGCATATGAAGAAATTTTAGGACGATTTTTGTCAATTTACATTGCTTATATTTTCCTTTTTATGTATACATGACATGATTTTTAAAGTTTCTATTGTCTGAAGGCTCTTACAATATTTAAAAAATAAAATAAACAAAAATGTTAAGCAATAAGAAAGCATGTGTCATGGTTTGATTGACAGTGTATTTTCTTTCTTAGTGGTACATAAAATAGTGGTGCTTCATATAAACAATATTACCTTTAATTTGATGAAACATGAATATTTGGTTTACTGTCTAAAATTATTATAACATTGTGCTGCTTCCTGTTATAACTTACGTTTTCTTCTCTTAAGAACTAAGGACAGAATACATATGCAAGTGAGAATAACACTATACGGCAGTATATGCATGATAGAAAACAGTATTTCTCAAGTTGTGATCTAGCAGCCACAGTATTACCTGGGAACTTGTTAGAATGCAAATTCTCAGGCCCACCCCAAATCTACTGAGTCAGAATTCTGGATGTGGAGACTATCATACTGCAGTTTAATAAACCCTACAGGTGATTTTAATGCAAGCTAAAGTTTGAGAACCACTGCTCAAACTTTCAGAATTTCAGACAAAGGGAAAATATCAGTGCTTTCTATTCAAGTCAGCTGTATGAGCATCTTAAAGCATAAGAAAACACAGATTCCTTGAGTTCAGCTCAATTACATCTGCTAACAGCGTGTTTAAGAGGAATGAAGAAATTTACCATAGTATGTGTCAGCCAACTACCAGTAATACAGGCAGAGTAATGGAATCATCTAGGAACTGCATCTCCTTCCATTTTGATTGATATTTGATCTTTGTCTTTTCAGCATGATGTATCCCAGACTTTACTCAAGGCAACCCTGGACAGTGTTGTAGAAGAATGTGTCAGCTTTGTGGGAGTGGATATTAACATCTGTTCAGAAGTTTTGTTAAGGTGAGACAAGAAGTCTGTGGCTGAAGATCACAGAATCTTGAATTTAACTGACTATCCAGTCCAAACCCACTAGAACAACGGGACATGTGTGTAAAGTTGTCAAGTAGAGGAAATCTATGGATTTATACATTGCTTTAGGTAATCAGTCAGAGGAGAAGACATCATTTAAGAAAAGATTGTAACAATTCACATTATCATTTTTAATATTGCAAATCTAAAGTGAAGAGCATATGGTAACCATTGAGTGCATTAGTGTCGCTAATAGAATTTAAATAAGGTTAACATGGAAAAGAGCTGTTTCCCACCACATGAGAGTAGATATTTTTCACTAGTTCAGTCTCTTGCATGCATCTGTCAAAACTGGAAGTAACCAAAAAATAAAGTCTGAGGGTTCAAGGTATGGTTACCATATTTTTACCCTGATTCCACAAGTCCCCTGTCAAAATTTCCATCATACTACAATCACATTGTATATACTCTTGTCTTTTATTTTCCTGTGGTTATAAAGGAGATGCTTTTTCGTCATAGCTTTGCATTTATTACATAAGTCTGCTAATGCACCATGAAATTCTCTAATCTGGATCTTTGCCACTGAAATAGGTATAGCAGAAAATATCCCTTTGTTGATTTTCTCCCATAGCTATAAACATTGCATAATTCTACATATGGAATTTCAAAGTTAGAATTTAGATTCTCTGAAATAATAATCTTAGGTATTCTATTTACATTTTAAGAGAATTTCCCAATAAGGGAATTTTCAGTAACAAATTACCTTTCCAGGGTGGAAGACTGTATGTAAAGGGCTTTCAACAGCCGTGGCACACAGTAAGCTCTCAATAAACATTTGCTCTTGAAGTAATAATCTTCTAATTAACACCAAGCAAACTACCTGATTATATAGTTTTCATATTTTTTACTAACCATGACATTCATGGATAAATACCTTTCTGTATTTTACTCTTACACTAATGAAAACTGGCCAACAGCGACAACAAGAAAAGGTACAACACAATTGTAGCCATTCAAACTTCTGCTGCTAACTTATTTTGTAAGCTAAGCAGAAATAGGCAGAATTATTACTTGATTTACAAATATAAGGAATGGGAATAGTGTAGAAATATTACAAGGAACAGTTCTTTTTCTTGCATCAGTGTTAACTAGTTTACCATCATCTTATTTTTCACTGCGTTATTGTTTTTTCCTCTTGGACAACTTTTTCACCTTTTCATTTAACTCCTTTCTGGGTTAACTTAATTTAGACATATGACAAGATGTCATGGCAGTTGTTTTTATGATCCAAATGTTTTATATCATTGTCTTTTCAGATGAGATCTTTGTTTTTTCAGTTTGCTCATTTTGTTTATCTTGTTATTTTGGGTTTTCTTAAAGGCATATTGCAGGACTCAATGCCAACAGGGCCAAAAATATTATTGAATGGCGAGAGAAAAACGGACCCTTCATCAACCGAGAACAGCTGAAGAAGGTAAAAGGGTTGGGTCCAAAATCCTTCCAACAGTGTGCTGGCTTCATCAGAGTCAACCAGGATTATATCCGAACATTTTGCAGGTAATGCTTGAAGTGTCCACTTTTGATTCTATAGTCGACTTTTTCTGACTGGCATAAATTCTAGGTGTCCATTGTTCATGACTTCAGTCAGTAAATACTGAGTGTCTGTTCTCTGCTAGGCATTGGGAATACAGCAATGAACAGGTCAGTAGATTCCCTGATCTCACAGAGTTATACTTTAATGTGTGATACCGTCAATAAACACACTAGTAAAATAAGTAGTTTCAGATAGTAGTAAGCACTATAAGAGTTAAAACGGTGAGATATCGCACCTTCTTGGGGAGCAGTACAACTGCTTTAGATGAATTCTTTATTGAAAAGCTATCTGAGTAGATTTTGAATGAAATGAAGGAGCCAGACAAACAGGGGTTGGAAAGAAAGCATTCCAGGCAAAGCAAACAATAAGTGTACAAAGTCCTAAGGCAGGATTAACTGGTGTATTCAAGAAATGAGGTGAAGGCCAGCTCAACTGGAGCATAACAGATGGGAAGGACTGGTATAAGATGAAGCGACAAAAGTGACTTCACAATGACAACTTCATACTAATATAGCTGTTCCCTAAGTGTGGGACTTCTCCACTCCCTCCTCAGTGAAAATTTGCAAAAGCGTTTATTATCAGTAGTGTAGATTAAGAGCTAAAGCACAAAAACAAAGAAATCAAATAAACATCTTAGCATTTCATAATCATAAAAGAATAGCTGTTATATATCTGCTACTTTCGACTACCTAGTTCATTCCTATGTATATTTTTCTTTTGATGAAATTATAATAAAGGTCATATGGAAAAATAATCTTTATTTGGAAAAGACTACATAAGGGAAAACCAGCCCCATAGGATAGTAGAATACATTATAAAGCTATAGTGATTATACAGTTTGGTTTTGATGTAGAAATAGAACAGAATAAAGTCTGAAATCCTTTGAAACATAGTTGGAATTTAATTTATGATAAAGGCAACATATGAAATAGTAGGGAAAAATTGATTAATTATCCATTAAATGGTATTATGACAACTGGTAGTTTGATATGTGTGGAGGAAGCTGTAGTCCCACCTCACTTCTTACAGCCAAATAAACTGTGGATATGTATCAGACGTAAATGTAAAAATAGAAAAACTATAAAAGTGCCAGAAGAAAACATGGGGACATTTTGCAGAACATTGGAGTGTTAGAAATTCTAAGTGGGTTACAAAACTCAGCAGCCAGAAATGGAGAAAAAAATGAGGATAAAATAATTCTGTATTTGTTAGTTTATATGCTTTTTGAACACTTGGTTAGAAAATTGATTCAAACAATTGTAAAAAGAATAAATAGAAATGGTACCTTAACCTCTCACTTCAAAATAGTTTTTTACATATTGCTTCCAGAAAGTAAATTTATGTTTATGTCATTTTGTGTGTATGTGGTTAGTACTTTTAAAGTGTGTACAGAAGGAGTCATGCTATTCAATTATTTGAAGATTGCTTTATTTCATTCTTTTGGATCTTTTTTCAAATTATTGCGTATAGATTTCTACTTTTCATTCTTTATAATGTCTGCATAATACTTAACTGTGTGGATGAGCCATAATTTAATCTAACCAGTGTCTTATTGATGAACATCGAGGCTATTTTAAAGACTTATATTTTTTTTCCACTGATAGTTAGGTACTTGAAGATTTGTAACTGTTAAATCTCCTTGATAGTTCATGCCTGTATTCAGAATGAAATACTGCTGTCTAATTGAATATTTTTTGCTTTTAAATGTATTTTGCTTGCTGGCAATATTGGTATATTAGCCTTTTCAGAATATGCCTGATATCTTTTAACTTTTCATACTTTCAATGGCATTTAATTTTTGATTTGGCTCTTGTAAATATATACCTGTATTTCATGATTTTGCTCAATATAATATTAATACATTCACAATTATTATATTTATTGATATGTTTGAACTTAATCTTCCATCTTATTATGCATTTTGTCTCCATGATGCTTTCTAATGCTTTTCCATTTATGCTGTTGGCTAGATTTATCACTTAATAAATTTTCTCCTTGTTTCTCTCCTTAGTAATTTCAAAGTTATGCATCTTCTTTTCTTCTGATGATTATCATTAAATTTATTTTGGACTGACCTCTGGAGATAATAGGTGTCTCTGTCCTCTCAGAGAAGACTAGAAATTTTGGGCTCTTCCTGGTCTCCTTCCCTTCCATTCTGTATACTGCCCATGATGAGGTGACCTGAGATTTTAGTTTCAAACAGTTATTTAATATATTAATATATTAAATAGTTTACATTTTTATGAGCAGTTATTTAATTTAATAAGTTTTTCTGGTGCCTGTGCTCATCACAGTTTCTTGTATCTCATATTAATTTTTTCTTGAATTCCTTGTTCTTGTTGGGGTTTATCCTTAAGAAATCTTTTTAGAGAAACTATATGGGTTATCCTTAAGTTCTTATTAAGTGGACCCAAGGCTTGCCACTCATTGCTAGAAAGCGAAATTCAAGAGATGAGAGTTGGTGAAAGGAAAAAATTAGGTTTTATTCAAGAGCTGGCAACCTGAGGAGATGACAGACTAAAGTCACAAGACCACCTCAATTTTCAGACTGATTAGAGGGGTTCTTAAAGGGAAACTAGGTATGGGAAGCCTGCGAGGGTGGCCCAGGGTACAAGTCTGCGCATCTTGTTCTTATGGCTTATCTCAGGTGGTGGTCCTCCTGGAGGTCTTGTTGGTGTTACCTCAGCTGCAGTCAGATTATGGATTAACCATCTTATGACCCCCCCTGTGGTGGGAGGATCCTACAATCCGGACTCCATTCCTGGTCTGTTTTATGATTAGACTCTGGAATTCTTAAGCAAGCATGTGATCAGATAAGCATACATGCTAGAGGATGGGGGAGGAAGGAGCAAAGAAAGAAAGAGAAGAGGTTTAAAAAAAGTAAATTAAAAAAATCATACAAAGCAAGATTCTTGGTTATACTTACATGTCTGGAACTGATTTTAACTCAGTTTGGATAGGTAGATGATTCTAGGTTCAAAATTATTTTCTCTCAGAACTTTTAAGATATTTGTTCCACTATGTTCTGACATCTGATGTTTGCCAATGCGAAATCTGATGCTAGTCTGATTCCAGATCCTTTTGAAGTAATCTGTTTTATTTTTCTTTCTTAAAAACCTTTTGGGTTTTTACATTCTAAAGTTTTCCCACAATATGTTGATGATGAGTCTTTTTCTACTCATCTTCTTCTACACTGAGTATGTTCTTTTGAGAACTTGTTTTTCTTTAGCCCTAAGAAATTTTATTTTTTTCTCTGTTCTCTCCTAGAATGTCAATTATACAGACTGAATCAGTTAAGAATGTTTTTGGCCTTAGGTAACAGAAATCCCTAATAATGGTGGTTTAAACAAATAAGTGGCAGTTTCTATGAAGTGAAAGCTCAGAATCTGGTTGCTGTTTTTGTCTATTTGTATGGCAGAGAAATAACCACGTTTTAAAGTAAAGACTTTTTTCTGCCCAATCTCCTCTCTTTCTTAAAATTTGTTTTGTTTTGTTTTTCTGGTTTTACATGGTTACAGTGGTCAGCAAACTGAGTCTTCAGGCCAGATTCAAGGAGTTGCTTTGACATCTTCAGCAGGTGTTGAGGTCTCAAATGAAAAGCCGGGCAAAAAGAAGAGCAAAACTACAGTGAATGTTTTTCTGAAGCCAAATCCTTTGGACCAAACTTGTATTCATCCGGAATCATATAACATAGCAATGAGGTAAGTCTAAGGCCCATGAAGGAATGCTCCACACGCAGAGTGAGCTCTGTACAGCAAATGGTCTTTGTATTAGCATAATGGAAACTGAAAAATACGACCGTGTTTAACATGACAACATTTTTCAGAAGTTCCGCATTGCTGAGTTATGGGGCAATGAAACCATTATTCCTGGAGCAGTGTCAAGCTAATAAACCCTGGTCCTAATGGTGAAGTGTGTGTAATGGAAATTGCATGGCACTCTCCTCTGTTTGTTTTGGAAATTAATAAGACACAATTGACTAGCACCTGGCATAAAATTTGTGCTTTTCTAAAGATAAAATCCTTTTGAAAGTAAAAGGTCAAATCAGCTTTCCTAAGAAATACTGTCTTGATGTCTCTGTGGGGACTAAATCATCATTTTGTTATATGTAAACTAGTGTCTTTTTCAATGTACATTTTTGTTTGTTTCCATAATGTAGTTGTAATATGGTCTATAAGTTTCTTTTTCAATTTTCTTTCTATTATAAGCGCATTTTTTGTTTCTACATATCTCTCTTGTTAAAAGGCTAGATAATATTTCATCAATTGATTAAACTATAATTTAGTAGTAGTAGTACTAGTGGGGCTTCTCCTTATGATGGATTCCTAGAAGTGGAATGACTCTGCCAAAGAGTCTGAAAGTTTCTGTGGCTCTTAACATACATCGCCAAGTAACGTACTGAGTTATAATGCCACCTGTAATATTCAAATCTGAAAAATCTTGAATTTCTCCTGTCATACAGATTTTTTTCTGCCAGCTTTCATATGGACCAATTTATGCATGTGAAACATAAGTGCCCTACTCATGACTTCACCTCTCTGTGTTTTATTTGGGAGTAGCCTTGTCTCTTTGAAGCAACTTGTGAACTATTTCATGGGAAATTTCTTTTGTATAATGCAATTCAATCACATGACCTTTAAAACCTAGAGATACAATTGGCAGTTTATCTAATTAAGCTTGCCATCCCATCATCCAGTTTGGAACTATAATAGTCATTTGTGGATATCAAGTACAGTTAATCTAGACATCACTCAACAAGGTAGTTCATGCTTTGTAGATAGTGTCACACAAGTATCTTCCCAGGGAAGAAAAAAAAAAACCATTAGGGATATGATTCAGTCATCATTGGTTTGACTTCAATTCTGTAAAAATAAGTTTTATTGCAGTACATTTTATTTTTATTAATGTCAGAAAACTAGCAGGGAAGTAAATGGGTTTAATATCACTCTACCATAATACTTCCCATAGAAATACACCAAAATATAACATGATTAAGTCTTTACTTTTGTATTTATGGCACTCTCTCTCATATTCACATTTTGGAAAATTGAGATCATGATGTTTCATAGCCTGAGTTAGTTATTTAGTGGTTTAAAAAGAGTCAACTTTCTTTTTATCTTTCTTTGAAGTCTTATTTGGGGTTCTGTATATATTAAAGTCCTTTGTTGTATAGGCTAAAATTTTTTTCTAGTTTATTTACCTTTTTATCTGCTTATAATGTTATCATGTTTTTGAAATCTGAACTTTTTATGAAGTAAAAACTCTTTTTCTTTTTCTTGCTTTTTTATGCGAAATGTGTCTTCTCTTAAGGTCCCTGATTTCTAAGGACACTTTAGTGTTTCCCATATTTTTTATGTTCTTTCTGGTTCCAGTATTCTGGTTCTGAATTTTGTCAGTGGTAACTTTATTCATCACTTAGAAGGTACAGAGCACTATGAGTACTATGGTAGGGCCTAAGAATATAAAAATGAATTGAGGTTATTTATGTTCCCAAGGAGCTTACCAGAGTAGGAAGGATAAAGTGTATACTCCCAGATATCATAATTGTGGTCAATAGTTAGTAATACACTTTGTGAAACACAACAATTGTTTCCAGCAAAAAGAGCTAATTTCCAGATAGGAGAATCTTGTAAGGTTTTATACAGGAGGTAGCATTTGGGTTAGGTTTCTAAGGATTTCAGCCAGTAGAAAGAGGTGTTTAAAAAGTTGGAGACAGTAAAATACAGCACTACACCGGCCACCAAAGCCCCAGACTCCAGGCTGGTCCCTGTAGACTAAGCCTGCAGACCTGTCCTAGCACCAGGCAGGACCCCAAAGCCCCAGGCTTCAGACGAGCAAGGTGGACTCAATCCCTAGTTCACACCACCACTGTACCAACTTCAACAGCTCCAGGAGTTGAGAAGACCTCAGCAGCAGGCAGGCCTCAGTGGTTTCATGCTGCTAGCTCACCTAAAAAAAAAAAGTTGGAGATAGAAAGATGCAGCTCAGTCCAGTTTGAGGAATAATCAATAGTCTAGTAAAAACAACAAACATTCATTGAATACTTTCTATTACCAGGCATATTAGAAGCATCATCTTGTTTAAACCTCACAACAACCCTGTGAGGATGATGCTATTATTTTTCCCACTTTTTTGGGTATGCAGAGTCTCAGGGTAAGTAAATTGTCTAAGGTAACTCAGCTGGTAGAACCAAGATTTTGACCAGATCTATGTCCTTCAAAGTCTGAGCTCTGGACTACGTTACAATTAAAAAGCTAGCTTGGAAGCACATTTGAATGTAATCATAATGATCTTTCCAATTGAGGGTACTGTACTCTTAAAGACAGTATGTGTTGTTCTGTACAGAAAAGTAACAGGACTTTTGTTATATGTGCTTCTTAAGGGAAAAAATGAGTATCTGGAATGTGCTGGCTTTGAGTGTTATTCTCTATCATCACATGGCTGAAATTAGACTCTGCCTTTCCTCTCGAGAAAATATTACCTCCTCCAGTAAATGAAACTTTGGCTATTTATTTTATTAAGGGATCTGTAGGAAATGGATTTTTTTCTCTAGAGTGTGTAGAATTTTATGCTGTTCTGTTGCAGATATGGTGTTTCCTGAATATTACACTAAAAAGAATTCCTTTCCATTATATTTTTTAGAATGAGGCATGTGCATTTCAAAGTATGCAGCTGGAGAGTAACTACATTTGCTATCTTCTCATTTCAGGAGAGGAGTAGGGTAAGAGGAGCATGTTCACCCTACAGCCAGAATAGGCTTTTAAGTGAGGGGTGGTGTGGAAAGAGTCAATTTTAAAAGTATGGTAAGAGACCCCTTGTTATAGAGGTTTTAAGGGGACATGGGATTAAGAGTATTGCTCTACAGTATTACTACAGATAGATTTCCTTCAGTAGTCCTTTGAAGCGATTCTAAGTCCCTTTTAGTTGTTCTAGGGTCTTCTTACAACTCACCCGGTGACTTCCCTTCCAATTTCACTGAAAAAATTAAAACTACCTTACAATCCTCATCCGAGTATTGTCTCTGTATCTTTACATATTCGGTTCTGTCCTTCTTAGGGTTACGCCTCTGCCTCTTGATTCTGTTTCCCTCCTCGTCCTGACTTTCTCCAGGTTGCTGCTAAGGACTCTTGACTTTGTCCACTGTCTTGATCTCTGTGTCATAATTGCCTCACTTCTAAAAGTCAGGGAGAAAGTGGTAGCAAAATGAATAATATTTTTAAGCTTTACTAAGTTGTATGCCTATCTTTTGTATCTTTAATGTTTCTTCCACTTATTCCTAGTATTTTAACCCACAGACGTATTATTGGTGGGGTCGCCCTACTCCCCACTCCTTAAAAAGCTTAAAACAAGAACCACCTTTTATCTTACTTTTGTCTAGAACATCTAGCCCATTGCTTCTGCTCTTCATTGCCGAATTTCTCAGAAGTATCTGCCTCTAATACTTTCTGCCTGCTCTCTCCCAGTCCTCTACAGATTGGCTTCGATCCTTACCCTTATCCTGAAATTACTCTCTAGCTAGTGACCTCCTTATTGTCACAACCAGTGGTCTCTTTCCATCCTTAAATCTTTTATCCGTTCTGTCACATTTAATACCATCAGCTTACAGACCTTCCAGACTTTTGTTTCCATATTCTGTCTTCTCTGGTTTCTCTTTCTCCTATGTCCCTATAGATGTAGATATAATTCAGGTTTTTGACCCTCACTTTCCTTTTCTTGTGTTCTGTGTGTTCCCTTGGATGATTGCATCCATTCACATTACTATCTTTACCTCTCCACAGAGTTCCAGTCCTACATCTTAACATCTCTAATCCAGGCCTGTTTAAGCTTTAACTCAACCTTTTCATTTGTCTGTGAGAGATTTTCTCACGAATATCTTAGCAACTCAAACTCAGTATATCTAACACTGAAATTTGTATTCCCCTTCCTCCCCCACTTTACATCTCCATCTCCTCCTCTCATCTATCTTTTTCACTAGCCTCAAACAAACCAAAAGGGCTGGTAATTAATGACTAATAACACTACTGTCTTTCCATTAATATAGACAAGAGCTGACAGAAGCATTCATTTATTCATCCAAAAATGTCTTTTGAGTGCCTACTGTATTCCAAGTACATGACTTCTAAATTTATATTTTTAGTAGCCCAACCATTCTTCTAAACTTCAGACCTGTGGATCCAACTGCCTACTCAACATCTCAAACCTAACATGCCTAAAACTGAACCCCAGGTCTTATCAGAAATCTTACTTTATGGTTTTTCTCACCTCAGATGATTTCAATTCATCCTTTCCGTTTCTCAGTCCAAAGCCTTGACGTCATCTTTGATCTTATGAGAGGTCCCTATCTGAAAATGAGTTATTTGTCCTTGAACACAAATGGCACTTAATAATTTTGACTTCTGTTACAGCATCTGTGAAGATAAGTTTTATCCTCCCTACTTGGTAGGCTCCTTCAGGGCATAAATCACCTCTATTCATTTTTGTATTTCTCAGGCCCTACCACAGTGTTCTGCACATTCTAAGTGGCAGATAAAGTCATCACCCACAAAATTCATTGAGTAAATATTGAAATCATAAAAGCAAAAAAATATGGGGAACAATGAACTGATCTTAAAGGTCAGGGATCTTAAGAGAAGACCCATCTTGCATAAAAGCAAGAAAAAGAACACTGAGTTACAATTTTTTAAATTAAAGGACTTCTCTTGATGTGGCCTTCAGGAAGCTACTTTACTCCTTGTATTCATATGGGCTTGAATGGGCAAAAAATAAGTGTGACACGGTAAAATATCGTAGTTAAAGCTGTGAGTCTGTCCTATTGTCCTGTCCCTGCAAAATGAATAATGCACCTGAAAATTTGCCACCAGATTTGCTAGGCTAGTTGTAGGCTATCAGCTCCAACAGGGCAGGGGCCGTAAGAATCTGATTTACCTCTCTATCCCTAGCACCAATGAGGACTGATATGGCAGTATTTGTTTAATGAAAAGATAAATCAGAAATAGAGAATGAAAGATGGCTACATAGAAGAACACAGGAAAAGGAACTACTTGGGAATTGATAACTTCAACAGAACAAAGTAAAATATTTAGCTTTACATTGATGCAAATATTTTTTTCTAAAGTCTAAACTGGCTAAGGTCAATGTCAACACGATTGGTAGAACACCTAGATTGTCCTTTCCCGGCGTTGCCTTTTCTGCATGTTCAGTGAGCACTTCTTTCGGGATTCCTGGTGCATTGAAAGGATTTCAAGACCTCCCCATATTGTATCCCATTCACTCTCACAGAGCATTGTATCCAGGGCCCAGGCCCTCCTAGATTTTATAGACTACAAAAGCAGAGACAGTGCATGAAAGAGGGTTTCTTACCACTTTTTGTGGCCATGAAGAAATTGTCATAACATCTCCACATGTGAATAATTGCATTGTGTTGGATACTGTAAGCCATGAGTAAAACTGCTGCTACGGTATGAGTAGAATGAGATTCAGAAGCAGCCTATTTAGCCCCTACCTCCTGTGTTTTTGTCCTACCACTTTGATTGATCCAGAGAGCCAAGGCAGGTATCGAATTTCCCCTTTTTCTTGAATAAGGTGCCAGGAGGTAGAGCTTTGTGCTGCAGATTATGCTGATTTGTACATGTCATAGTGAGACCTGGCACTCTCCCAAAGAATCTGCTGCATTAAGAATTTGATTCACTCCAGATATTTAAGCTTGAAAGTTGTTGTGCTCTTAGTTTAACTTGAAAAATGCCAGGAAATTTAATGTCAAGACTGTCACTCAACACTCATTTTGATAAAGCATTAGCTAGTATTTGTTATTTCCATTTGAGCCATTAGAGAGAAATTGTAAATGACTAGTTTCTAGACATGGTTAACAGCCTGTTTAGCAGGAATATGACATGCAGCACCAATTAAGTGAACTAGGTAAATGTATATAGTATATTGAGGAATGATTGGTATCAATATCTGTACTATAATGTTATTACTGTGGTATTTCCTTTATTTCTGCTGATATGCCTATTTCTGACCCTTCCTATCAATGTTGGAAAGTATGTTTTCAGAGAGTAGACAGCCATGAATGTAAAATTCAGGTCTGGGACAGGAATAATCACATGACCTGACAAAATATTTACTTGAGGAAAGGACAAACTTCTGTACAAAAGCCAAGCAGTGTTTATATTTAATTTACTAAAAACTTGTGCCAGGTTTTTAAGACCAAAAGTAGAATTAACTCAACAGATAGACAAGAATTTCCCATGAGATAAATGGATATAAAGGATCCTAACTGGTACCCCTGGGCTAAGAGTAGTTGGGTAGGGGGAGGCCCTTTAAAGCTTCTGCCTTGTTCCCTATCATGGAGCTAAAATAAGTCAAACCAGAGAGTGAATAATGGCCAAGACTGAAGACCCTTAGTGAGAAGGCACATCTCAGTCTGTCTTTCCCATTCCTGTTCAAGGACTTAACGTCGCTCAACTCCTCCTTAGAATTGCCTTCAGAGGTTTTATCACCTTCTGTCTAACCTCTGCTTGCTGCGCAGCAAAGAAAGAAGTCTTCTAGCTAGTGAGAAGCTGTAATGCAGGGAGTTAAAAATGTTTTTGTTTAAAAAAATAACAAAAGCAAAAACCAGCAACAGTTGACCCATAACATTCACAGATTTTGTATTCATAGTTTTCACTGTAAGCAACCAGAAGGCCCATGACTTGTGATTTGTGATTTTTCTGAGGGTGAGCCTTGGCCTACTGAATATGTCTAGCATACCTCCCCACTTCTAAAATTCACTGCAGCTTTCTTCTGCATCAGCATGTCAAACTAGTGCCTACAATTATAAAAACATATTTTTTTGTGGGAAACTTGCCTGAAAAGAAATCCAACTGCAAATGCTGTACAATAAATGACAATTAGGTAAAGAGACCTAAGAGATTATTTGAAATAGCTTTTCTGGACTTGCCTTATAAGAATTGAGCATTTGGACATGAAAATTAAGGCAGTCAATTCTGGATTTTGATAAATGATAACTTAGAATGTATATCAGTTAGTTATCCTACATTAATTTCTAATGGAGCTGTGGTTACACAATATTAGGTTGTCTTTTTATAAAGAGATATAGCATCATAAAATAGATGCAAAATTTAAAGTATAAAAATGTTAAATGGATAGATTACTGAAAGTGTTTCTTGAGCTTTTTACTGTTGGTGGTGGCGGTGGTGGTGTTTTTGTTGTTGTTATTGTTTTTGTTTTTGTTTTTCTGAGATATACTCTCACTCTGTTACCCAGGCTGAACTTGAGCTCCTGGACTTAAGCAATCCTTTTGCTTCAGCCTCCCAAGTAGTTGGGACTACAGTTATGTGCCACCATGCCTAGCTTTGTTTTTTTATGTTAGTAGTTAAATTATAAACATCTTACTAAGGTTCTCAGGAAGTAACAGTCATCATATTTTCAAAAGTGCCCTCACAAAAGAGAAGAATGATGGAAGAGAATTCACCCACTTGAGAATTAGATGGTTAGGCTATGAGGTTCCTAGGACTTGATTGTCATATCTTATGGCTTGTACACTGTTCCAAAACACATGATGTTTTGGGCAGTGGTGGTGGAGGGCAATAGGAAATTCAGGAGCCTGAGACCGTACATAGCTTTTCCATTGTTCAGTCTGGAGGCAGTGCAGTACCAGAATGCCAAGGTTCAAATCATGGCTTTTTGACTTAAGAATGTTATTTAACCTCCCTTTACTTCAGTTTTCTTTTCTGTTAAATGGGGATGATGATAGGACCTCTATCATAAGGATCGCATGAGTTAATGTGTGTAGAATACTTAGCACCTGGACAGAATCAACTAATAATGCTGTAATTATTATTGTTGTTATTTTTGTCATGATCGAGGAGGGGCTGTCACGCTAAGCAAAGGAAAGTGGGGGACGGGCAGTTACAATGGTTGATCCCCAAGGAAAAAAGGTGTCATTTTACCATGTGATCAAGATGTAATTTGGGGTACTTAACGTAGTTAGTAAATATTAATTCTGGGCCTTGGGACTGGAAAAAACACTCGTTTCTTTCCTGCGTATTTGGAGCAAATTCTTAGTACCCAGTGGAGGAGGAGCTACTGGCCAGCCCTGCAGTTGTGCTTGCTTCAGTTCTTTCCATCTCCAGGGTGTCTGTCTGCCCTTCTCCTTTTCTTCCCTTCCTCAAGTTTAGACCACTCCGTCTGGAGCCTGAAATTCAGCAGGGTATTGATTTAGTCTCCCATTATCTCCCTCTTCCCCTTCCTGCCCCAGTCTAGCTATGGATTTTAATCTTGGCCTGTCTTCTGATTCTTGGTACCACCATAAGCAAGTTACTCTGTCCTCCGCTGCAGACCCTTTAAATGGAATAACAGTATCTCTGCCCAGTCAGAGGCCAACCAGGGATTTATTGAAATGGCATATGTTAATAAGCATTGTCAAGTGTTTTGACGGAAGGATTCCTTGACGGGACAACATTCCTAGTAAAAGGACAAGGAGGAAAGTCCTTTGCCTCTAAAACATGGGTTTTATCCCCCATTGGTCCCAGAGCTGTTTAATTCCAGCTTTTCCATCGCGAGCCTGTACACAGGTCTTTGAATACGCGCCCTCTTCTTTCAAATATTCACAGGCACTAATCCACGTTATAGCTTTACAGACAGTAAATTAAATTATATTAATTATATTAATTCTAAACACAATGTTTTTGAGCTGTAGAGAGTCTGTAGCCTTTGAAACCACTAACTTAATTTTGTCCAACTCTTACTCAGTAACTCAGAAAGAACCAAAGTTTTTTTCTTTTGAATTTGGTTTAAAAAATAATAATAAATTGCTCCCAGGCAGTAGTTTTGGGTGCCAAATTTTATCAGAGATCTAAGTCTTTTTGTCCGCTTTGGAAACCTTTCAAAGTAAAGGAATAGGAGCGCTAATAAAGATGTGATCCATTCTAACTTTCCTTTGCTACTACAGCTTTACCGTGTCAGCTGTGTGACTTCAGGCATGTCGCTTCATCGCTCTGAGTTTTCATTCCCTTATTGCAAATCTGCTTCCACAATAAATTTTTGAGAGAATTGAATGAAATCATCTTTACTGGACACTTTTAAAGTATTTATCTGCATGTAGAGTCTTACCTCTGAAAGAGCAGATATAAGTGGAAGACTGCTTATTCCAACTATCGCGTAATTACTTAAAATTAGACTGAAAGCTCATTCAGGGCAAAGGCTCTCTTACCATCTTTCATAAAGTCTTCCTCCACAGTAAAAAGTGTTTTGAATAAAACTGAGGGTGTCTCTGTAAATTATTTTTAATCGACTTTGGAATTTTGTCACATTTCTTTGAAGAGCCTTGATTTTAGCAAATCTTTATCATTTGAGGTAGGGGCATGTATGTCCGTGTATGTATGTGTGTGTGTGTGTGTGTGTGTGTGTGTGTGTGTGTGTGTGTGTGTGTTTAAAACAACCAGAGAGTCAGGCCAGGCGCGGTGGCTCATGCCTATAATCCCAGCACTTTGAGAGGCCGAGGTGGTAGGATTGCCTGAGTCCATGGGTTCGAGACCAACCTGGGCATCTTGGCGAGACTTCATCTCTACAATAAATGAAAAAATTAGCCAGGCATGGTGGCGTGTGCCTGTAGTTCCAGCTACTTGGAAGGCTGTGATTGAAAGATCTCTTGAGCCCAGCAGGTCGAGGCTGTGGTGGCCAGGAGCATGCCACTGCCCTCCAGCCTGGGTGACAGAATGAGACTCCAACTCAAAAAAATAAAAATAAAACAACCATAGTCACGGGAAAGAGAATGGGCAAGCTGAGTAATACTTGGTTATTGATTTTTTTTTCCAGTTCTCATTTTTGGGGGTTTAGGGAGCTGTTGTTTTTTTAAAATGTGAGAGAATTGATTTTTTAATGTCACTTTGTAAACATATTTTTAAGACATCTTTAGAGCAGTAGTAGCAATATTTCAGTGCGTGATACCTGTTTTTATGAACTCATATTCATTTGGATGTATGTACATTTGTTGTTTAAATTATATGATAGTTACACATTATATAATACAAAATTAGTGGTTCTTGAATAGGAAAAATGATATAAAAATCAATGCTACTTATCAATGGCATTGATTATTATTTTACTGACCTTAGATCCTTTGATGTAGCAATATGAGCACTCTCCAACTATTTCTAAAATCAGATCATCCTAAATCTTAAACTTTTAGAAGATTTATATGTAAGGGCATTTTAATATTTTTACAAAGTTAATTTCCTGTACTAAATTGCCAAGGAATATAAATTTTAAAAATAAAACAGCTTCCTAAGGATTTGTTCTCCTGCATACAATGAATGCAGCATGCAATGAGTATCCAGTTTCTGTGCATGTATAATAGATCTTTGAAAAAGAAAGAAATATTTAGTAAGTCCTTTAGAAGTTAGAAGCAGGTAAACCAAGTCTTTCAGAAAACAAACTTCATTCTTTAATCTATCTATAAAAGAGTCTTTCTCTTTTTCTCTTGTTGGTTATTTTCTGCTAATCATAGATGCTCCAAAGACACTCCAAATGGTACCATGCAGTAGCACTGAAAATGTCCCCAGCCATCCAGATAGCTGCACCATCACTTCCAAAACTATTAAGCCCAGATAGTTTAAAAATGTACTTGGATCAGAGTCTGTAAGAGCTTTCAGAACAATTGCATTATACTTCTTGAAAGGCTTACATTTTAGAAATGTTTATCTGTTGTATGTAAATTTTAAAGAGCCAGTCTCATCTGTAAGTTCTAGTTATTTGCTCTTTCTGTGGTTGATTACAGGGTAACAAAGTTCATTTAAATATCTTTTCACTAGGTATCTACTAGCTTCGTAGTACAATAGGTAGCACAATGGGCCTCTCTGTAAATGTATGCTACTTGAATTTATAATTACTTGTAGATTTTTTACCAACAAAGATGTTTAAGGACTCTGGCCCAGTTCAGTGTCTTGACTTAACAAAGAGTTCAGAAGTTTGAAAAGGTTTCCTTTTGATGATGACAGTGTAGTTCATGTTGCCATCCCTTTGATTTGACTGCTGGAACAGCAGCTATGGTAGGACCAGCATTCCTGTAAGCTAAACCAAGTATGTGCTGCTGCAAACTCACCTGTATAAATTCAGCTCCCTATAGACAGTGTAAAAGAAGCGGCAGGTTTGCTTCCTTTGTCACACTTGAATTTATATCCGGTCTTTGATACTAAGAGCAGTAAATTTGAAAATAGTATCTATGTTCTTTAGGGTAACAAGTTATAATTGAACTTTCATTTGCATCCCACTGTTTAATCTACAATCACAGTTTAACAGGCCAGATTTTCTGTTAGTGTATAAGCTCTCTCTTTAAATCATTGAATGTCTATCCGTATTACAAATTATGACCTGCTCCATCTGTACCTATTTATTTCTAAAATGATATGTTCTTTAATTTTTTGCTTATTGATATAATTACTTTAAAGCTGGATCAAACTAGTGGATAAAAATAATTGGGAAAATCTCTTAAGTGTTGAAAGTGGGTAGACTGCTTTGCCCACATAGCCTGTTCTTGGTGGAGTTATAAATCATATGTGTTTTGCCCACAAAGCACATGCTAATATTAAGTTGTTTTTAAAGTGATTGTGTTGCATCACCATGGCTCTTCTGTGCTCTGTAGAGTATCATGTTGCTTTAATGTAATGAACCGAGTCCTCAGCTCCTAAATCTCCATGCTGGAAATGATTACATAAAGCTGAATGACTATGTCTGAAGTCATGAATCTTGAGAATTTCTTATTCTTTTGGAAAAGTCTTACCAAGACTTTTCTTATTCTTTGAGGGTAAAAAACCCTGCATTTATAACAAGTTTCTGTTGAAAGTATCAGCAATTTTAGGTTATACAGCATTCTGTTTTAAAAATAAGCATTCACTCTGCTGCAAGGTCTGTGTTTTAACTTTGTGCAGATGTGTGCTAAAAGAACATGATGTGCTTATTTGTTACATTTATGCTACTTTCTTACTTTAAGTAAGATGGATGAAATTACATATTAAATAAAAACAGCAGCTCAAACAGCAGTCCTTAGCAACCTGAAAAAGTCTTCCAGAGACAGTGGAGAAAATGAGAATATGACTTTAATAACTCAATGACTTTTGAGAAAATTGTCTGTTTAAAAGCATGCATATAATAATTTCTTTTCAGGATTTACTCAGTGTTGTCTAATGTTTAAAAGTAACCTGCCACTAAACTGTGTTGGTAAAAGATTGCCAAAAGTACTGTGTTTTCTTTCTTAACCAAATATAGCATTTTAATTTTTATATGACTTCAGTTATACACAGACACATACATTTTATATGGCATGAACCTTATTTAGTGAGAAGAGCTAATGGTCTTGAGCAAGTTATTTAACCTCTCTGAACCTTAATTTTTCTTTGTGATATGGTATGAGTCCTACCTTTTGGTATTATTGTCCTGATTAAATGACGCTATTTATTTAGCACAAGATCTGACAGATATTTATCACTGCAGGTTCATTTACCTTCTGTATTCCAAGCTTCATAGAGTAATTTGTTTTTTTTATTTTTTATTTATTTATTTTTTTGAGTTGGTGTCTCACTCTGTCGCCCAGACTGGAGTGCAGTGGCCGCTCCCGGCCACTGCAGCCTCGACCTGCTGGGCTCCGGCGATCCTTCCACCTCAGCCTTCCAAGTAGCTGGAACTACAGGCGCGCACTACCACGCCCGGCTAATTT
>CAUYQG010064035.1:0-16143 GCA_963574415.1 Tarsius wallacei
GTTTACAAATGGATAGCTCATTTTAAGAAGGGATGGGCTGTTGAAGATGAACCCCACAGTGGCAGATCATCCATATCAATTTGGAAGAAATAAATTTTTTTTTTTTTTTTTGAGTTGGAGTCTCTCACTCTGTTGCCCAGACTGGAGTGCAGTGGCTGCTCCCAGCCACTGCAGCCTTGACCTGCTGGGCTCCGGCAATCCTTCCGCCTCAGCCTTCCAAGTAGCTGGAACTACAGGCACGCACTACCACACCCGGCTAATTTTTGATTTATTGTAGAGATGAGGTCTTGCCAAGTTGCCCAGGTGGGTCTCGAACCAGTGGGCTCAGGCAATCCAGTCACCTCAGCCTCCTAAAGCACGGGATTACAGGCTGAGCCACCGAGCCCGGCTGGAAGAAATAAATTAATTTTGTCCATGTCCTAATTGAAGAGAACTAATAATCAATGGCAGAAATAATAGCCACCTCATAGACACCTCAATTGGTTCAGCTTCACAATTCTGACTGAAAAACCAAGTTGAACTTTTCACTCAATGAGTGCCAAAACTGTTGAGCCCAGATTAGCTGCAGACAAGAGCAGAGTTTTTGATGGAAATTTTAAATAAGTGGGATCAAGATCCTGAAGCATTTCTTCAAAGAATTGTAACCAGAGATGGAACATGGCTTTACCAGTACAATCCTGAAGACAAAACACAATCAAAGCAATGGCTACCAAGAGGTGGAAGTAATCCAGTTGAGGCAAAAGACCAGCCAAGAAAAGAGGAAAGGCATTTTGCTTGTTGACTTTCTGGAGGGCCAAGGAACAATAACATCTGCTTATTATGAGAGTGTTTTGAGAAAGTTAGCTAAAGTTTTGCAGAAAAACACCCAGAAAAGTGTCACCAGAGAGTCCTTCTCCATTATGACAATGCTTCTTCTCATTCTTCTCCTCAATTGGGGCAATTTTGTGAGAATTTCTATGGGAAATCACTAGGCATTCACCTTACAGTCCTGATTTGGCTCCTTCTGACTTCTTTTTATGTCTGCTAATCTTAAAATCTTTAAAGAGCACCCATTTTTCTTCAGTTAATAATGAAAGAGAGAGAGACTGCATTGACATGGTTAAATTCCTAGAATCCTCAGGTCTTTAGGGGTAGACTAAATAGCTGGTATCATCACTTACAAAAGTATCTCAAACTTGGTTTACATTATGTTGAGAAATAAAGTTTATATGAAAAAAGAAATGAGAGCAGATTTGTTCCCATTCTTGGGGGGAGGGAGGATGATTTCAGACTTTCATATGGGAATAATGTGAGCTGAAGTTTTTCATAGATTTCTTTTTCTGTATTATCTATTTAAATTCTCCCATTAAGCTTAGGATTTGAGTAAAATTGTCCCCATTTACAGATGAGAATTCTGAGGCTCAAAAAGCTATATATATTGCCCACAATTATACAGGTAGCAAGAAGCAGTCAAGACCCTGATGCCAGTGTTGTTTCAACTGTGCTGATTATCTAGTTTATCAAGTGCCTGGTACTTTATTCAATTTAAATTATTCCCCTAACAAACAACTATTGAGCTCATACCATGTGCTGTGTTTTAAACAAAAACAAATGAAAGTTATTTATTTGTATTAGTAAGTTTTAAAATTGAGATGATACCTATGCAATCTTTAGGAAAGGTTTGCAAGAGGTTTTATGTAGATTGCTTAGAAAGACAAGAGGAAGTCACTTTACCAATAAAAGTAATGTATAATTAGGATGGCATGTATCATTAAGCATCAAAGGGATGAGTTTTAGTTCTTAAAGAATGAATTTGTCTCCAGAGATAATTTGTGCCAACAACTGTGTATTTGATAGCTCTATTTATCTGTATTGAACAACACATTAATTCCCCTTTAAATGTAGGTTACTTCTATGGAACTGTACCATTGGTTTAGTGATTGCCATTGTCCTCTTTAGTATTACACCAGAGAATATCTTTTCTTTCCAATTATAGCGGGAGGTAATTTTATTCATATTTTAAGTGTTTCAGATAAGGACATTTTAATTTTAGGTTTAGTTTCTTTTTATCTTTGTACATATGTATATTCTAATTCATTCTTTCTAAATTGAGGGATAATTTGCAATGTGAAAATCAGCTTATCTTTCTTCTACGGGTTATGAATAAATATGAAGAGGAAGATGAAGATTGCAGAAGGGAATCATAGAATGTTAAGGCAGAAAGAGATCATGATGGTCGCCATATTATTTTACAGATGAGGAAATTAAGGCCCAGAAAACTGAAGCCACATGTCTAGGATTATACAGTTGATGGTCAAGTGACAAAGCTGGAACTTACACACAGTTTTTATGTCTCCAAGACCTGTAGTTTCTATTTCTACAGACTGGCATATAATCAGATGAGTTGTTAGAACCGTTTGTTTAGGGACCCTTTCAATTCAGAGTCTTTTGTTATTTTATTCGATTACATGTCGAATTTTCTCATTCCTACATAAGCTAATATCTGATATATTTCATGTTATTCACCCTAAATAAACATTTCAAATTAAAAACAGTTTAAAAATCACTTATGAGCCAATTCAATTAGAATCATCACCACTTTTAAGGAAAAATACTCAGCGCTCATATATTTGCTGTAGTTAATCAGAAAAATTTGGTGTGGCTGGGCGCGGTGGCTCACATCCATAATCCCAATATTTTGGGAGGCTGGGGTGGGAGAATTGCTTGAAGCCAGGAGTTCAAGACCAGCCTAGGCAACACTGAGACCTTGTCTCTACCAAAACACACACACACACACACACACACACACACACACACACACACACACACCTTAAAAAATTAGCCAGGCATGGTGGCATGCATCTGTAGTCCCAAGCTACTTGGGAGGCTGAGGTGGAAGGATCACCTGAGTCCAGGAGATTGAGGCTACAGTGAGCAGTGATCATACCACTGTATTCCAGCCTGGGTGACAAAGTGAGACCCCAACTCAAAAACATTTTTTTTGATGTAACTGTTTGTTTCTTACAGTACCAGTGGTTATCTTTCTACCTCCAGTTTCAAAAAAGGACCCACGATTTTCCTGCTGAGCTGGAGACATTCACCTGCACTGACTCCACACATCTGTGCCTAAACTAACAGTTTAACATTCGGCTTTCTCAAGACACAAAATCAGTCTGAAAAATATAAAAAAATAGATCACTGCTTTAAAATGTAAAGTGTACATTGCCAAAAAATGAAATATACACATTCAGTTTTTGAAATCTCCATGATAAGATGGTATCAAGAAAAAGATTATTTTTTCCTGGATGATTATAAAAATTATGTTTATTTCTGTCATATCCACCAGATACTATAATCTCTTAGCTCACAGTTGTTTTTAATTATGTACTCAGCATCTATTTGAGGATTACCTGCTTGTGCTTATTAGAAGTGCAGACTTCTGTCCAAGACTACTTTTCTAGTTGGGGCACTGGGAAGTAGCATTTCAATACACTCTTCTCCCTGCTCTTCTCCCCATTCCGAGATGATTCTTATGTGCACTAAGTTTGAATCATTGGCTTAGAAGACAGGCACTATGTCCTCCTGTTATTTTCTAGTGCAGATTTATTTGTAAATGCCAAAAACTGGAAACAACAAAAGTGATCTTCAACAGATGCATGGCCAGACAAATTGTGGTACATCCATATTATGGAGTACTATGTAGCAATTAAAAGGAATGAACTATTGATACATGCAGCAACTTGGATGAATCTCAGAGGAATTATTTGAGTGAGAAAGGCCAATCTCAAAATGTCTGTACTATATGATTCCATTTATATAATATTCTTGAAATTACAAAATTAAATAGATGGAGAACAGATTGGTGGTTTCTGTGGGTTAGAGATGGGGATGGGGGTGGAGATATCCAGCTATAAAGAGATAGCACGACAGAACTTTGTGGTGATGGAGCAGTTCTGTATCTTGATTGTGTTGGTGGTCACATCAATCTATATATGCAAACAAATTGAACAGTACTATGCACACATAGACACACACGAATGCATGTTAAACTGGTGAAATCTGAATAACCTCTGTGAATTGTCCCAACGTCAATTTCTTGGTCATGAATCAGGCTATGTTCTTTTAAGTCTTAGTTTTAACATGACTAACCACACAAGGTGCTTCATGAAGCCTTCTCAGACGATGACAATGAAATGTCTACCCAGTCCCTGCTTCTAAACTCTTTATAGCTAGAGTTATTCAGCCGCTACTTAAAGATGAGTCCTCCACTTAGGTTTTTGGATCAGTCTTCTACTTGCTCAGGCTTATACTTGCTCAGGGTGAGTTTAGGGGCTTCGGGTCAGTGTTTAGGGGTCAGCATCAATGGTGATGATACTGTGACAGCAATATCTGTCTGGCCCCTCCCTCCTTTTCTCTGTCTTTGGTAGCTCCCCTTTGTCTTTTGCAGGATCCCCTTCTTCTGGGGGCCTGCTTCCCACGCAGTTAGTTGGTTCATTCCATAAAGCTTATCACATGGCCTTCCTAGGGACGATTCTACCTTTTCCTCTCCAGCCCTCCTCACAGCTCCACACAAAGGGGCTGGTGGGACAGGGTTTTAGGCTTGGACAGTATTTATGTCTACGCTTGGGTGGAAGAGTGAAGAGTTATTCATTTTACTTCCAACAGACTGTTCCAGGTCTTCAATCAGGTCTTAGAGCTGTCTCTAAATTTTAATTATACTCTTTCCTGTAGTCTAATTGCCACTCAATTTAAAATATATCATTGACCATTGACGAGTCATCACCTCTATGTGCAAATTCACACCTCGGGCCAGACACTTTGATGTTTAGGTCTCATATTTTAAAGGAAAAGACACAGACACCGGAAGCACTAAATCTATTCTTTCTGGGCCAATAAAGGCACCCAGAGGATGTCAGGGCTTCCTTTTCCTCTCAAGCCTATTCCTCAGACTGTTTCTTCCTTTAGTATCAAAATCTCAGACAGTTACCCATCTTTCTCAGCTTAGAAATTCCAACACAGGGAGCATACTTGTATCTGTGACCTGCCATTATGCATTGTTGTGACTGGAAGTGTATGAAGGAACAGAATCTTTACCAGAAAGATGACAGTCTTCTTTCCAGAAGATGACATAAAAGGTTTCTTTGCCTTTCCTTTCAAGCAAGACTTCCTTTTAATCTGCAGAGAGTCAGCCTTGAGGAGCACCTGGGTCTACCTACCCCCCCATTTGTACCCTTAGGTTGTACTCAATGTGATGATAGCCCAGGGGAACAATTCTGTGGATATCCTGAGAGGGTCTTTAGGAGTTCAATGGAGAATTCTTCCCAGCACAGGTTGTTTTCCAGGTTTTGCAGAATATAATATTTATAGAACAATCTTTAAAAAAAACTTGTTTTCCTCTTGTGGCAGAGTTTTAATGCCAAGTTATCCTAAAATACTGCTTTGGCACAGATGACTATACCAAAAATTCATGCTCTCTTCCAAAATGAAGAGTTACTGCTGGCAAGTAGCTACCCAGCCAGAGAACACAGGTCCCAGTTTTTAGTGCACATGGGAGGGACCATGTGACTAGTCCTCATCAAAAAATCTTAAGCAGAGGGGATATGTGTCACCTGTGGACCAAAGTGGTTACATTCCAGGCACATGGGCTTTTATCTCTCTCTTTGTCATCTGGCTGAATGCAAAGGACCCAGTGGAAGTGACAAGGACAGCCCAGGGAATTGTGGTGCCACAAGACAGAAGAGGGCTGGATCCTGAGTTATCACTTTAGAAAAGAGCTTCCCAGGGGACTGCTCGACCAAGAACTTCTTCAAATTTGTGTGAGTGAGAAACAAACTTTCATTGCGCTAAGTTACTGATACTTGGGATTATTTGTTATAGCAGCTAGGGTTAATTGCTCTGACTAATACAGTCATCTTCTTTCGTGAATGAAGATGAAAAATACAGAGGAGGGTCAGGGAGAAGACAGCCTCCATTGGTTACATATATAAGAATAACACGTATGCCTAGAAATCCAAGTATCTAGAGTTCCATTCTTCACAAATGGAATCAGCATCTCTGTTTGTCCTACCTAGAAAACACCACACTCAATAGTTATCAAATTGCATTCAGCTGGCAGTGCAAGAGGCTTAGAGACAAATGAGACAGAATCCCTTAAGTCCCTCATAGCAGCACAGTGACTGCCAAACAGAAGCTCTCGATAAATGTTTGTTGAATTGGATAATTTAAGAGTCAGATAGGAAACAAAATACAACACAAGATCAGTGTCTAAACAGGGCTATGGGACACAGACGATAGGACAATTAATTTTACTTGCCTATGGTATACATCAGTGGTTAGTAGAGAAAAAGTTGCAGTATCTGGGTGCAGACTGCCAGCTTCCTTAGACAAAAATGAAGGCTACTAGTTGGGCCTCGCCCCCCACCCCATTGCTGCTCTGGGAACTCCCAGGTCTTCCTGACTCTTCCTCTAGTGGTCGGTCCATCTAGGTCACCCTTTGCTAGTCCCCTTTCCTCCTTCCCACCCACATCCCTAATCCTAAAGCACCCTCACACTGCCCTTTTCAGCACCTCTGCTCTAGGCAGGCCAGGGCTTCTGGCCATCACCAGGGCAATGCTTTTGCCCATTCCCCTGTTTGACCATCACCCTCACTGTTCGCCCAGGCCTCTGAGTCCTAACACTACTCTTCCCTAGTCTTTTGATGAGAGGGCAGCACCATGGCTCTCCTACGACCAAGAAAAGAAATCAGCATCCAGTTATCCAGATGAGAGCCACCTAACCTCACCATTTTCCCTTTCTGCTCACACACTTCAAGTTCAGGTTCTGGAGAGGCTCTTTGGAGAACAGACACTTGGCCTGACCCTGTAGGCTCCTCTGTTCTCAAAGGGGTCCAGGCCCTGGTTCTGGTCTATGCTTTTGAGCATTAGAAGAAGTTCATGTTTCAACCATATTTTTATATACTTAAACATGTTTCATGGTCTTTAAAATGAAAAGGTGAGCCCAAAGTATCTGACAAAATTGGGGTGGGATGGATCTGAGGGTTCATCTCTCAGGCTGTTTCTAGATCTTCTATGAGTTCTCCACTACTCAGTTCTGCCCCTTGAGGGCACCAGAGACTGCTCTGCCATACAGAGAGCAGTGGGAGGTCAGGCAGCAATCTACAGTGTGAGCCACGGGCAGTCAGTGTTTGGCCAGCTGGGGAAGCACTGCCATGGGCATAGCCCCATAGAGTCCTGCCAGGTTAGTGGGATAATGACAGAACCTGAGTTCTAGCCTCAGCTCTGTTATCAGCTATCTGCATGGCTTTTCAAAAGCCATTTAGCTTCTATGGGCTTCAACTTTCTCCTGGGTAAAAGAATGCGAGGAGAAGCTGACCCAAAAGGCTTCTTCTAGACTTAGTGCTTTCAATTGCTCCAGATAATAAGGAAAAACCAGAAATGATAGAACAGCAATAAGTGCTTACTTCCTGGAGCCTTCAAAATTGTCCCTGTCCTGGGCACTGACCTCAACAAGAACAGAAATCAATTTGGCAAGATGGCTGGGTTAGTGGTGATGACAGAGCCATAAATGGCAATAGAGGAAAATGAGGCTCAGGAGGTGAATCTCACCAGGTATCCCTAACTGAGCATCCTGGATGATGCTAAGAAAGGGATCTGGAGGAAGATGACATAACCTTTTTGTAATCATTCCAAGCTCAGTCTAGCTGCATGAAATAACAGTTATGATACAATACAAACCAGACCTACTCAAGGGGCTTTGGTATCACTCACCAGCCCTGTTGGCATGTGGAAGGTTGTCTCAATAGTATTCTGAGTCACAAACACATGTTTCTTGACATTTCATTTCCACAGCTGAGTTGTACATGATCTTTTGATTCACACCAACTCATTGGGGTAGCAAGACACAATGCATGCATGTACATTGCTTTTGAACAGATGAATGAATGAATCAATGAATGGAAGAAAGAGCAAGTGTTGAGTGGGAGACTCTTGGCTGTGAGGATAGTAAAAGCAATCCTGATTCAGGTATATCTCTTAGGAGTGGAAGTTTCTACCTCCTGAGCAAAGAGAACATGGTAGCGGGTCAGTGGGGTCTATCTAGCACATTGCCCCAAATGGTGCGTATATGTAGGTTATACTCAGAAACCAGAGTGTTGCCAATGACTCTAAAGAGAATATGTGGGGGTTGAGGAAAAGGGTGGTCTTAAAGACTGTAAATGTCAGAGGATAGGTATAGGCAGCATGAGATGTTTTGAATGTTGAAAAAAACTACGCTATCATTCTGCTAGGGCAACATCATAATTCTGCTCCTTGCCTTGTAGGGATGTCATGTGGGACATGAATCAGTCAAGCAAGGTAGAACTCTGAGGAGGAAGATTGCTTAAAGGGGCACTGAGGCTGTAGCGTCCTTGGAAGTCTTTCTGAGAGGGCATTGCCATCCCAAATTAAAGAGTTCACCACTGTCCCTAAGGAGCCATAAGGAAGGCAGAGGACCCTTTCTTGGGTACCTTTTTTGGTTTTGGCTTTGTAGATATGTCTTCTCTCATCAACAGAGTCACAGGCAGACAGGTTTACAGCAGAGTGGGTTATAAAAGTCAAGAACCAAAGAGAAGGGATGCACAGAAGGTGTGGGGTAGGTGTGGAAGACTTGCCTTTCAATCTGGCTTCACTGCTTATGCTTGTGTGATCTTGGAAAAACCCAACAACCTCTCTGAGCCTCAGTTTCCTTTTCTGCACACGGGGACCATATTCAGAAGGTTCTCATGAGGATTAGGTGAGATGATATAAACTAAAGGGCTTTGTAAGCTACAAGGCATGAAATGAAAACTATTATTATGAAAGGCAGAGGTGGTGGGTGTATAGCAGAGTGCCAGGATTTTCACTGTTCACACTTGGTGGTGTTTTGGAGACTCCTGCGGGCTTGCCAAAACTACTACTAGGTGACGGTGGGTGTTAGTAAATTAAGTTTTTAAATGGGCTCAAGAGCAACCTGTGTGTGGCCTGAATCCTTGTTTATCTAACCCTGCAGCCTGGCATGGTGTGGTGGCCTGAGAAGTCACTTTTTGTAGTAGGTTGGGAGGAGACCTGGGGAGGGAGGTGGTTCCTACAAATTATCTGTTAGTTCTTCACTTTATACCAGAGACCTGCCTCTGCCTTGTCATGGTAAGCTACGACTTATATGACAGCCCATAGTGGTGACCAGAAAATCTTATTGTTTTGTAACCCACAAGGCCATGAGTGCCTCCCTGGTATGCCAGGATATCCCACGTACCACAATTGTAGAACAAGGCAATACAGACACAGGGCCCAGTAAGAGAAATCCTGAGGACCATCCAATGCAACGTATCCAAAAACACATCTCTGGAAGGCTGGATGGACGGACTCTCTTGTCTCAATGTGCCACTAATTCCACTGTGATATGCATCTGCTAATAATGAATATCAGTCGAGAGCTTACTTACAACATGCCTGAAACATGCCAGTAAGTATTTTACATGCATGATCTCATTATTTTAAAACTTTTTTTTTTTTTAGTTAGGTATCACTCTGTTGCCCAGACTGGAGTGCAGTGGCATGATCATGGCTCACCACAACCTCAAACTCCTGGGCTCAAGTGATCCTCCAGCTTCAGCCTCCCAAGTAGCTGGGATTACAGGTATGCACCACCACACTTAACTGATTTTTTAAATTTTTTTGTAGAGATGAGGTCTTGCTATGTTGCCCTGGTTGGCCTCAAACTCCTGGGCTTAAGCAGTCTTCCCACTTCAGCCTCTCAAAGTATTAGCATCACAGGTGTGAGCCTCTGTGCCCAGTCTAAAACTTATTTTTTTTATTGTGGTAAAATACATATAACAGAATTTATCTTAACCACTTTTAAGTGTACAATTCAATGGCACCAAGTACATTCACAATGATGCACAGCCATCGGCACTATTCATTTCCAGAACTTTTTCATCATTCCAAACAGAAACTTTGTACCTATTTACCTATAACTCCCCATTTCCCCTTCCTCCAAGCTCCTGGTAACCATTTTTCTACTCACTGTCTCTATGAAATTTCCTATTCTAGGTACCTTGTATAAATGGAATCATACAATATTTGTCATTTTGTGACTGGCTTATTTTACTTAGCATAATTTCTCAAGGTTCATCCATGTGTCAGAATTTCTTTCCCTTTTTAAGGTTGAATAATATTCTATTGTAGGTAAACACCATATTTTGTTTATCCATTCATCTGTTGATGGACATCTGAGTTGTTTCCACCTTTTGGCTATTGTGAATAATGCTGGTGAATAATGCTGCTTAAAACTGTTTTTAGATGGAAAATTCCAAGCATACAAAAGCAGACCAAAAAATACAATGAACCCCATGGACAACAATGATCAACTCGTCAACTCATCAACATGGCCAATCTTACTTCATCTCTATCCCCACTTACTTCCTCTAGCCCATATTGTTATGGGACATATTTCAAACATCATAGATACCATTACGGTTTCCATTTTATAGATCGGGAGACTAAGGAACAAAGAGGTTAATTGTCTTATTAAGCTTACAGAGATAATAAGTGATGGCCCAGGATTCGAACTAAGGCAGTGTGGTGACTGAGCCCATACTAATAAGTCTCTGCTGGGGGCATGTATGTGTGCGTGTGTGCGTGTGCATGTATGTGCCCGTGTGTTCACATATATACACACATGCATGGGGTAAGCTTTGGGTAAAACTGTACTTTTGAAAAAGTTTGTCTCTGGTGTCTCTTCCTACATCTTTTTCTACACTTGGGTGCCATGTGGGCTTTGGGACTGATGGTCATGAGTTTGAATCCTCAGTTCTTGCTCACAAGTAGAGTCAGTAATCCCTGACCTCCACAGTGGTTGTGAGGATTAAATGAGATAAGATCAATAAAAGTGCTTGGTACCTTCAAACATGTAGTCAGTACATGTGCTCTCTTCTCCCTTCCTGGGGGCAGGGGCCAGGTCCTTCTTCCCTCCACAAAGGTAACACTCAGGAAAACATACACTCAGGAAAACATGTGCTATCAGAATGTGACTCTCAGAGTTCACCGGGTAATTGCTGCTGGGGTATTTATGTTGTGAAATAAAGGATTTGATCCTGCCAGTGCAGGGCAGAGGTGGTGCAATTCCTTTTTGTCCCCAAATCCTGTGTGTGCGCGCACACGTGTGTGCATGCATGTGTAAAACAGACCCGTGGACAAGGTCAGACTTCATGCTCTGCCCAGAGCATTACATCTTATTTTTTGTAAGGAATCGTGACCCTGAAATAATCAACCACTTTTTCTCTTTTTCCTCCATTGGCTAAAATAGGAGAAACAGTCCTTTATGTCAATTTCTAGTCCAAGATACAAAGTCACGGAACAGAGGCCTGAGCTCAGGACAGAACTTGGCAAACCTGGCTCATCTCCCTTCTAAACCTCTGTAGTCAGGGCCCTGGAGTTAACTCGGGAAGGGTCACAGAGCTCAGAGGACAACTGAGCAGGAATTGTCCTGCTGACACACTGAGAAGCCTCAGGTAACCTCAAAACCTGAGGTCACTGGCTGACCACAGAGAGGCCTCAGGTAACCTGAAAACACATCTGCAAAGGAGGCAGAGGGACACTATGACCTCAAGTATATGAAGTGATGGTCAGCAAGAGTCTGATTGGCTGCTGCCTCTCCCTGGAATGCCCTTTTCTGATCTTGCCCATGGAAGTAATATAATCCTTTATTGTCAAGCCCAAATACAGCCTCCTCCATGCCATTTTCTGTGTCTCCCTCCTGCTACTCTCTACCTCCATCCACCCAACCCTGGCTGCCAAACAAAATGATCTCTCCTGCTCTGAACTCCATGGCATCACTTTTGTACTCACTGAGATACTTTTGCAGCTTTATTTTTGTACCATCTGAATACCAGTCTTAACTCTTTGATAGATCAAAGTCAGTTCCTCCAGAACAAGAATCGTTTCATCTATTTCTTTCCACTGTTCAGAAGGTACACTGTCAGCAACTAATAAATATCTTGTTGGCTAAATGGTCAGATGGCACATAGTAGGCACTCACTAAATGCACTCTGAAAGAAATAATATCCATCTCCAATATCTGGTAAATATGAGATATTTTACCCTACTCTTAATGTTCGGATGGAAACCAGTTTAATATAAATCTGTCAAAACTTTCATAGAACTAACCATTAAAAACTGTTGAGTGATACCTGAGACTGTCTCAAATGATATTTCAGGTATTCCAATATCTCAAAGTGTGGCATTTTTATTTGTCTATTTAATATTCCAATGGGTTTTCAGAAGAATTTAAACGTCACAAAGTAGTACATACTTGTTGATTTACGATTGTCTCAGAATATCTCATTAGCTAGAACTTTTCTGCTGTAATTATTGATATTTGTACAGGACCCTGTAGTTCTACAAGAAACCCAAAAACCTTATTTGAGGAAGTGTTATAGTATCTTCAGAAAGATGCTTTCTAAAAATCTGTTTTAGCCATTTTGAATTTAACAGTGCAGCGACATTAAGTACATTCACATTTTTATACAACCATTGATCAATGTCTGCATAACTTTTAGTCATCCAAAATAGAAACTCTGTACCATTAAACAATAACTTCACATCATTATCCCCTCCTCTTGGCCCTGGTAACCTCTATTCTACTTTCTGTCTCTAGGAATTTACTTAGTGCAGGTATCCCATACAAGTGGAATCATGTAGTATTTGTCCTTCTGTGACTGGCCTATTTCACTTAGCATAATGTCAAAGTTCATCCATGTTGTAGCATGTGTCAGAATTTCCTTTTTTTAAAAGTTTGAAAAATATTCCCTTGTACATACATACTATGTTTTGTTTGCTCATCTGCTGATGAACATTTAAGTTGTTTTCAGTTTTTGGGAAATTATTGTGACAATGTTGCTATGAACATAGGTGTACAGATATCAGTTCAGAAATGCCCTTTTTAAAATAGCCTTCTTCTCATGGGTAAATCCTATATCCGTGGCATGGTAACTTCCTACTAACTAGAATATTTTACTAACTAGAATACTCCATTGTACTATCAGGCTTGGTAAGATTTTCCCGGAGTATATGGTGGATGCACAAGAGGCAGTGATGGGGAATTATGCTTCCATCCCACCAATGGACTCAGGAGCAAAGGCAGGCAGATGACTGTACTCCAGTAGCCCAGCATATTAGTGTGAACCATCAGCTTTGCATTTAGAGATCACACCCCACCCCTGCCCTCGCCATCACCCTATCACTGTTCTAGCTGTTAGATGGGCTTGCTTTTCCAAAAAGGTATGAGCATGAGAAACATTTGTTCTCAATTAAACTTGGCTGCAGTTTAAGTGTTATCATGTATGTGGAGCTCAGATTACAGAGGCTGCCTTTGGCCAGTGAATGGCACAGCACGGCTGCTCAGAGAGGTGGAAAATTCTGAGGCCCCCTCCAGCACTGTGTCAAGAAAAAACGCTCTGAGTGGTATGGAGAGGGGCCAGCTGGTGATGTCAAGAGATTTATAAAAGAGATTACAAGACCTTTTAAGGGAACGAGGCAGTTACTAATGATGGAAAACTGCTAAAGCTGGATCTGGATGAGGCCTGAACACTTAATTTGCTAGTTGTCCTGAAATGCCTGTCATTTAAAAAAAAAAACACAACGTATTGTGCCACTCCCTGTGTATGGAGTTCAAAAGACAGTATTAGAGTGTGGTAAGAACCTGTTATGCTAATCAAAGTCTTGGGTAACTGAAACTGAGCTCTCAGAACACATTAAACCCAAAGTAGGAGATCCTGGACGTGGGAGGGAAAATTGAGTGCCCAAGCACACCTAGTTGCACTGTGCATCTGAATTTTTTTTTTTTTGCTCTGTTACTTTTTTCAAGTACACTAGTGTGTGTGTGCGGGGTGGGGGGTGGGGGGTTGGTTCAGATGGAGCTTTATTATTTAAGCAACTACAAAACAACCTAAAAGCTTTGCAGCTCCAAAGAGAGATCTGAAAAGAACATATTCATTTATATTGCATTTCCAAGGACTTCCATAATCTTTTTACAACCTTGTGTCATCTCAAGAATGTGGGATTTATAAAGAGGAACCAAGATCAGTTACGATGACATAGGATAGATTTAGTTGAGCAGACAAGCCCCAACTTTCTAAACTTAACAGCTGGGTTTACTTTGTTTTAAATAGATAATTAATGTAAATAGTCCCAGATTTAGGAACAGAGATCTATCTTTGGAGAGGTAAAAGTGAGGGCCTTAAAATCAATTCTCAATAGCAGAGTTAAATGAAAGAAAAGTCTGTATCAAGGTCCCTTTGCCATTTTGGAGCACTAAAACAAATAAATGAACAAACCAAGAAATCAAAGGACCATATAAATAACACTCAAATTGTCACTCAATGAGAGGGCCCAAAGCTAAAGTGGAAAAGAAGCAAGAATTAAAGAGCATCTGGAAGTGAGCAAGGTGGAGGTATTTGGGGCTCATCACACTGAGTTATAATTGGTTACAGCATTGTTTTTAACATCCTTCATTTGCGGGCAGAGGACCCCAGCACAGGACCATCTGGTCACATCTCCCCATATAACCTTACACTATGGAAAATCCAATCATCTCCTGTAATGCCAGATATTTTTCAATTGTAGCTTAAGCAAAAAGGTAAGTATTCTTTTTTTGGTGGTGGTGGTGGGAAGTAATCTTTCTGAGTTAGCATCCTGGGTCACATCCCAGTTCAGAAATTTCCTATGGAGTGCAATCAGCTCAGTCAGCTGTTGGAGCCTCCCCTGGCTGTCTCCAGACTCCCCTGCCAGCCTTATCACCAACTGCTCTCCAGTAGAAACCCTCTATCCCAAAGCTTATCTTTTCACTCTCCCCTGAGGGCATTTTGCAGATTACAGGCCCTGTCTCTCCATGTCTGCCCTTCTCCTGGGGGGTGTGTGTGTGTGTGTGTGTGTGTGTGTGTGTGTGTGTGTGTGTGTGTGTTTGATCAAAGTTCTTTCCCTTTTCAAAGCTCAGAACAATCCTGACTTTTTTGATGCCTCTCCCAACCAGGCCCAGTGATTTTTGTCCATCCCTTCCCTCCATGCCACTTAGAAATGGGAGCCTCTTATTTTTATACTTAAAGTACACAATACCTTCTGCCTCCTGTCTGTCTTAATAAGGGTGTATACCTCTCATGTACCCCATGATGCCTGGGAAACGATTACAGCAGGAATACTTGCTAAATATAATTTTGTTGCCTTTGACCAGAAACCTTTTTGGCCCAAAGTGGTCAAATTAATAAATATTTTCTTTTGCTTGAAATATTCATTATGACTAAGAAACACAGCTATTAACTTGAAAAATAATCTTCTGATTTAGAAAAGTGGGGAACGGTTACACCATCCAGGAGAGATGATTGGACAATTCGACATGACAAATGGATCTCAAATCCCACCTGAAACCTAACCTTCCTCCGACTCAAGATCCTTCAGAACTTGCTCCTTCGCCTAGATCTCCTAATTCCCCATAAGTGCTCCAAGAGAAAGAAGGCTGTTAGGCAGCCTGAAGGCTGTCTGTAAAAGGCCATGACCTTTGATACTGTTCACTCCTTGCCTTTCTGGTCCAGAAATGTGTGAAGGGGAGGGCTGCAGCCAACTTGTCTTCTCGCCTTGGATTTTTTTTTTCTGTATCAGCTAGTTGTTGAGGAAAGCTTGGAACCCCAAAGCCATTCTTGATTTGAAAGAGTACTTGATTTATTTTTTTAAAATGCATGCTTTTGTATAGGCGAGATTCACCTTTAAATAGAAATAAATGACTCAGTAGGAAATATGACTTGCTCTTGGTGTAGGGGTAGAAGTTGGTGGAGCCAGCTTCAATGAAGGGGAAAATATGTAGATCAGCATCACAATATGTGACACCTTTTAGAATAATCTTTCTTATGGGGCAAATATCTCACATATTACTTTATTGCTCACATAGTGAAAGATCATAATAAACCAAACTTGAATTAGAGACCATTAGTGATAATTACTTTATACCTTTCAAAATGGGCTAATGATTTCCAAGTCTATATGTCTCAGAGAAACACTGTCAGATAAAAATGGTACCATGAAGCCGGGCTCGGTGGCTCAGCCTGTAATCCTGCGCCTTTGGGAGGCTGAGGTGAGTGGATTGCCTGAGCCCGCGGGTTCGA
>CAUYQG010064037.1:0-24695 GCA_963574415.1 Tarsius wallacei
AATATGGAACCAACCATGCTGCCCATCAAAAGTAGACTGGATTTAAAAAAACTGTGGCACATATACACAATGGAGTATTATGCAGCCATAAAGAAGGACAAAATTATGGACTTTGCAGCAACTTGGATGGATTTAGAGTCTATAATACTCAGTTATCTGCCACAGAAACAAAATACCAAATACCACATGTTCTCACTCATAAGCGGACCCTGAACATTTATCATAATACTGTAAGAAAGGAATTGGCAGTAGTGGGTCACTACTGGGGGGCGGAAAGAGTACATAATACCAGTAAGAGTACCTGATCCCAAACCAGGCAAAGTTGGTCCCAATGGGAGGTCCAAACTTTACCTGTAGGATGACCACTTATCTAGCTAATCCTGAATCATACCCCACATCTTTAAAATCAAATCAAATATATTTAAAAAGAAGGATGAAAAAAAGAAATAAAGGTCTGGGGTTTCTAAGTTTTGCAAGCCAAAAAATGTTCTTTCTTTCTTTAATTCAGTTTGAGTTGTTTTTCTACCACTCTGCCATTTCTGCCCCTCCTGACTACCTCAATAGCACAAAGTGTCCATTAAGTTTAGTAACAAAGACCCTGTGTGAAGATGATGTCAGTGGTGGGGTGCTGGCAGAGGTTGAGATGATTCTCATTGCTACTTCATCCCCTTTTCTCAACCCTTAAAATGCTGTTTCATCTACTTATGAATGGACTGAAGAGAATAAAGATTAAAGAAGCAGAAATGGCCAGTGCAGACTGTGTGACACCTTTGAGCCTTTTGTTCTGGACCTCACTTGGCAGCAGGTGCTGCCTCTTTCTGGGTACCAAAGCATCTCCAGTACATAGCAGGCACCCATCAATTTTTTTAAATTGCTAGGACTCCATGATAATGAATTTATTTGATATGAATTTGCATTTCTTGAAGTACTTAATCTTGTACCAAGCGCATAGTGGATTTTTATTCACTATAAAAGGCTCATTTGAGACGCCCAACCCACTTGAGCAAGGAACAGCCCACAAGAGGCACTAAATCTACAGTTTTCCAGATGATGTCCTTCTGATGACTGAACAGGATTATATTTGGGTCAAATCTTCAAAATCTGATTACTCTTAAGACTGTGCATATAGATGTCTTTTATGTTGATTTTATAATTATTTCCTTTATCTCAACTCTTTTCCCTAGGATAACAAATCTGTTACTCAAACCTGTTTCTCACACAATATTTCTCATATCAGCCCTTTCTTTCCTATACAAGTCAGATTCCAAAATTCAAGTATTCATTAATTCTGCCATATAATGAAGGGACAATATTCCCATTGGTCTTTGTGACTCCAGTGGCTATCTATTGTTCTGCATCATCATACACATCATTAATGGTTAATAATTTTATACATTCATCAAATGTCTGAGCCTTAGTTAAAGCAGAAGCACTGAATGATTGTGTATCTACAGAGTGTTTATACTTCTGCTGTAGCATTATAATACCTTACATCTGGCAAGGACTTTCCTGCTGCATCATTCCATGGTGGAAGGGCACAGAGAGAGCGAGAAAAAGCAAGAAAAGGTCAAACTCACTTTTATAGCAACCGTCTGTCTCAATAACAAATTCACTCCCAAGATAATTACATTAATCCATTCAGTGAGGCAGAGCCCTCATGACCTAATCACCTTTTAAATGTCCCACCTCTTGACATTGTTGCATTGGGGATTAAATCTTCCACAAATAAACTTTAGGGGACACATTCAAGCTATAGCATAGCCGATTGCATTTTTCTGCTTATCTGTTAATCTTCCTTAAAATATAGTAATTTTTTTGAGGTTGAAGGATAAATCAGTTGGCCTTAGCTCATGTATAAGGCCACAAGGCAATTAAATGGAGAGAGAGTTCCTTAAATATTGACTCGTGGCAGGTAGATATTGACTTTAAAATTAGTTATTGAAAGTGTGGTCTGAGACCTGACATTGTTTTGCTTATTGTTTTAGTTCATGGACCTGGTCAGATGGAACATAATATCAGTCCTGGTATTATATTTTTATAAATTCAATGACAATGTGATATAAAATTGGTATAAGGAAAATTAACAATGACAACCAAAATTTCTTAATGAAGAATTCTTCTTTGAGTGTCTCTTTCTACTTGGTATTTTTTGTAGGATCTTGATTGAGACTTGGCACTTTTTTTCAAACTCAGAAAACATCTGTAATAAACAATAAGATATATAAGTTTAAAGTTAAAATCCATTTGAATATGTTTTCTGATTTCCCATCCACACCTGCAAAAAATAAATTCTTTCCTAAAAGGAAAAGGGAATGTATTTGCAAGATTAATTTCCTCTGGGAAAAGTGGAGTTTTCAGAAAAACTTTTATGGTTTTATTTTTCTTCAACTTATAACTTGTGATTTAATTTTTATGCACATTTTATATTCATCTTTGCATGATAAAGAGATGCTATGTCATTTTAAAATACCTTTTTATCATCTGAATTGCTGAAGAAAGAGAACCAAGGGATAAAATAGAGAAAAGATTTTAAAATCTCATATTGGATCAATTTCCCTAATCTTCTAATATTCAGCACTAATTAGTAGTGGCAGATAACTGTTTTTCTTGTGAATGGTTCGTTCATTTAAGAATATGTATCACAACTTTTAGATTTTCATCTCAACTCAATTATGTCGTCTCATCCTTTCCTTTAAAAAAAATGAAATCACCTTTGTAATGAAAGTTTGAATCTCCAATGTTAAAAATAATTATCCAAATTTTCTCTGAATGGAAGTCAGCACTTGGCTACTGGCATGTGATCCAAATGCTCTCCTCTCACTTTTCGTCCAGCAACTTTAACAAAGGCACTGCCAGAAAATATGCAGAACCAGTGTTATTGCCCAAGATTGATTAAAAACTTTTTAGAAGGATAAGGCACACTTCTCATCCAAAATTGTTAGGACAAAAAATAAAGTTCTAAAACCATATTTTTATTTCTTTTCAGTCAGTCTGTTTCAACATATATCTGAGAATGTTGAAAATAAATTGGTTATTTGAAAGAATGAGTTGTGACCTGTTGTGTGTCAAGCCCTTTTCTTTGTTTGGAGTTCCTTGGAGAAGTGGGTGATTGGGGAGTAATAGCACCAACCTTTGGAGGCAATTTCTATATGCCACACCTCCACTAATCACTTTACACACACGGCCTTCTTACGTCATTCCGCATAACACATTGAAGGAGGTAGGATTGTAGTACCTTTATTTTATTTTTATTTTTGAAGTCAGGATCTTGGTCACCTCAACTGGAGTACAGCAGCATGATCATGGCTCACCACAGCCTCAGACTCTTGGATGTAAGCAGTCCTTCCTCTGCAGCCTCCTGAGTAGCTAGGACTATAGGTACATGCCACCATGTCCAGCTAATTTTTTTTTATTTTATTCTTGTAGAGATGAGGTCTCACTGTGTTGTCCAGGCTCATCCTTCCTCCTCGGCTTCCCAAAGTTCTGAGATTACAAGAGTGAGTCACCATGCCCAGCTGTACCTTTTTTTTTTTTAGAGATGAAAATTGAATCAGTTTCATAACCTAAAAGATCCAGATCAAATGCAAAAGATCAAAATTTAGAATCTCTTCAGATTTTTTCAAAAGTCACAGTGAAAGATAGAAAGCGATGGAAAGATACTTTCAATATTTGACTGGCAAAATATCTCCTATTTAGATTATATACCCAGCCAAAATATGAATCGAGAGACAACAGAACAAGGACATTTTCAGACAAGAGAGTTAAAAAAGAATTATCACTTTATGAGAAGCTGTGGCTCTCAAAAGAGTAAAATGGAAAAGAAAAAGAAGAATTAATAGGCTACAGGAAACAAGAGATAGCAAAAAAATGGGTCATTCTCTACTCCTCTACCCCCTTGAATCTAGAGTGGCTATGACTTTCTTAGGACAATGAAACAGTACCAAAGGTGACATAAGAAGAAACTTTTAAGTACTTGCATGTTAGAACTTCTTCCTTACTGTTCTTGGTAACCCTGCCATCTCACTGTGTGGAAAAGTATGAGTTTTCCTGCCAGATGATTAAAAAAACACATGACCCTGCCATGGCCCCAGTTAATCTGCCCAGCCAGTTAACCTCAGGTGTTCCTGGCTGAATAACACCAGACACATGAGTGCAACTGAGATCAGCAGAAAACTACTTGGCCGGGCCCAGTCCAAACTGCTGACCCACAAAGTTGTACACCAAATAAATGGCGATTGTTTTAAATGACCAGGTTTTGCAGTAGCTTTTATGGTATAAGATATAACCAATAATGAAATTGGAAGCTGAATGTGGAATGCTGTCAAAACACACACGCACGTACACCCAAACACAACAGAAGGTCAGGTGCAGCGGCTCACTTCTGTAGTCCCAGAGCTTTGGGAGGCCAAGGCTTCCTCACTTGAGGCCAGGAGTTTGAGACTAGGAGTTTGAGACCAGCCTGGGCAACATAGCAAGATCTCATCTCTACAAAAAAGTAAGAAAAAAAAAAAATTAGTCAGGAATGGTGGTGCATGCCTGTAGGCCTAGCTACTCAAGAGTTTGAGGCAGAAGGAATTTTTGAGCCAGGAGTTCAAGGCTGCAGAGAACAATGATCACACCATTGCACTCCAGTCTGGGAGTCAGAGAGAGAAGTTGTCTCTAAAACAAACAAAAACCTTAAAACAATGTGTATGTGGCACTGACTTTGAGATCTAGCAGTAGGCAGAATTCAAAAAAGCAAGGAGGATGCTGTTTGCAACATCTGGAAAATGGTGACTGGAGTTCTGTCAGAGTAAAACAGTTGACAGAACTAATACCTACAGCAACTCTGAACACAGCAAGCTCCCAATGTACTTTCAGATTTGCTAAGGAGAACACCAGCCAGAATCTTGAAAGTGCTATTTCATTTCCTTTATGTTAAGGGACAGAAGGAAAGAAATGAGTTTAATAAAAAGTTGTTTAGTTTTCAGGCAGAATTTAGAGAAAATATAGAAGCCTCAGCACTTAGTGAGTTAGAAAATAAAACTTTCTCATGTTATCCCTCTACAGCTAGTAAAAAAAAATGCTTAATGGTCAATATCAAATCAAAAGTGTGGCTGTAAAGACAATTGTTAAGGTCTCTAAAAGATTTAGGATATTACTAGGAACACCTTTCAACTAAATAAAAGAGCTTCTGAGAAACTTAAAAGTTTTATCCAAGCAAAAGAGCCATCACCTTAGTCTTACAGAGACTGAGATTGTTCAAATTTCAGAAAGTCCTCTATGCTCCCAAAATTCCACTTGCAGAAAGCAGATTTTGATAGCTGTTCACCTGAAAATGGGCAATTTTTTTTTAATGAGGAGAAAACAACATTTTACAATAGGTACCAAAAGATAGAGTCAACAGCTATAAAGAGCAATAATTAGAAAGTCATTTCTAGGGTACAGTAAGGGAAATGGATTGGGAAGCAACTCCCAGGAAGCAGAACCAAGCTGTAATTAAGGAACATCTTCCGCCTATACAGTGGGCGTATTTGTACTGCAGGTTTTCAAAATTCTTTTATATATATACGTTTTTTAAATTTTAATGATGTGGGGTACAATTCAGGATTAGGTATACAAGTGGTCATCGTACAGGAAAAGTTTGGGCCTCCCTTTGGTCCCTACTTTGTCTGGTTTGAGATCAGGTACCCTTATTGATGTTGTGTCCCCCTGCCACCCCAGTGGATTTCAAAATTCTTATCAGCCAATGACTACCTTTTTTGATTGATAATATCTACTCTAGTATGTAATAATTATTTGATAGAATACAGCAGAGTATAGTATGTATGGCATGCATGTAGAGAGTGTGTGAGGTAGGGGGCATATGCCCTGTCTTAGTCATTGGCCTCTGGATATAAAGGACTCATATCTGAGGACATCCAGGACTTCAAATCTTATGTTATAATTACATAAGACTTTGGGAGAATCTAAGATGAGGAGCATATTTTACAAGTGAGAGCTATAGAAGTTGCTGCAGCAAGAAGGCAGACTGTGATAGATTGCAAAAATACCTACAGTGATTTGCAGTTCCTTCATCAAAGTTTGAATCTTCTTTGAAACTTCTTCTATCTTTATTAATCTAATCTGGCCTTGTCACTTATTTTAACTAATAAAATGGAAATCAAACAGAGAATTTAAAAGTACGTGTGCATTGAGGATTCCTCTCTTGCTGCTTTTGGGATCATGTGAAAAAGTCTGAGTGAGCATGCTGGATAGTCAGAAATGTGTCATCCAATTATGGCCTTTGCTCTAGCTGAACAGTCAGCCCTATGAAGCCCTAGAAGCTGAACCTCCTAGCTGACAGAAAGCTCTGACATATCAGAGAAAACCAGCTGAAGAACCACCCAGCTGAGTTCAGAGCAATTTGCCAACTCAGAGATCATAAGCTAAACGACAGATTTTGGGGGGTCGTTTTTGAGCAAAATTCTACACTTCAGAAAGTGAAATAGTATTCGCTCACTTTTCTTCTTTATCCCTTCTGATCACATTTCAATTGTAACATGTCCCAGTTTGGATAAGCACTTTTTTAAAGTGTCAGAATATACTGCATATTTATGCTGAAGTGTGTCTGGAAAGCAAATTATATATCTTGAAAAAAAGAGTAGTAAGGCTGCCGGGTGTGGTGGCTCACGTCTGTAATCTCAGCACTTTGGGAGGCCAAGGTGAGGGAATTGCCTGAGCTCACAGGCTCGAGACAAGCCTGGGCAACTTGGTGAGCCCTCACCTCTACAATAAATAAAAAAAAATTAGCCAGGTGTGCTGGTGCGTGCCTGTAGTTCTGGCTACTTGGAAGGCTGTGGTGGAAGGATAGCCTGAGCCCAGCAGGTTGACACTGGGGTGGCCGTGAGTGTGCCCCTGTACTCCAGCCTGGGCAACAGAGTGAGACTCCAGCTCAAAAAAAAAAAGTAGTAATACTGATAGATGATAGATAGATAGATTAGATAGATAGATAGATAGAGATAGATAAAAATTAATTGAGAGCAAATCCATTTGAGAAATAGATTTCCATGTCCTCCTTTATGGGTTATTTATCATTATTCCATCCCCTAAGTATCGTTTTACTTAAAAATCATTCCTATCTCTGCGCAGTTTCTTGACACTGGGCTTTAATACACCAAGATCACAAAATTAAATTAATACCAGAGCCCAAAGGTAACTTGAGGGACACTCATTCCACTTCATCTCCTTGTCACTACTGATTTACTCGGGTCTGGCTCTCCTATCCCTATGAATAGTAATGTCCTGCTTTGTGAGGACCTGCCTTTATGCTGCCTCTTGCTCTAACAATAGAAGACTGGAGTTAGATTGACCTAGGTTAGATCCTCACTCTTGCACTTACCCGTTCTGTGTCAGTGTGATTATATATACACCTCATTATATTTTATAAGAATTAAATGGGATGATCCATGAGAAATGACTTAGGGCTTTGTATGTATTAAAGTCTCCATTTTAAATAAAGTTCATGTGATAGGCAGGGACATAGCACCTCTGCTTTTGCTGTCACTGTAACAAAAGGAGTTGTAAGATGGAGGTGCTCTAGCATGTCCCATTGCACTGGATGGAGATGCTGTTTCTTAGTCATTGTGCAATTTATTTAGTATATGTTGCTTCTGCTAAAAGGGTAAGAACAGATTTGGCCATGCAGTGGATTGCCTCCTTTCTGTCCAGCTGAACGTCTCATGGGGATGTCTGCTTGCTTAGCTGACCTGAAGCCCCTCCTGAGGTAGTATCATGGTTTGGGAGGCAACAACATTTCTTGGATGGAGCCAAGGAGCAGAAATCATGGGGTCTGGGCTTCATGTTACTAGTATCCAGTGCTAGTTTGTTGAGTAAATTTGGACAAACCACTTTCCTCCTCTTCTTTTTATTAGAGGAAAATAATTGTTCATAATTAGTTTTATAATTCATAATTAAGTCTATAAGTAGTGAGGAGGTATCCATACCTGAATTATACATTTAAAAATAAAAGCTACTATTATCTTTTTAAGAAATGAAGACCAATTATTGGATCATGTTAGTAAAGGTGGCAAACTGAAAAATATAAAGATCGCAGCCTTCATGCATCTGGGCTCTCCAGTGAGATGACAAAGCTTCTGGTGGAGAATGTAACATACACATCAGATGTTCAGGCAAAAGATGGTCAGATAAACATCAGAAAGATTTTAGAACAAAATTTTCCAGAAATCAGCCTCCTGAAGAAACATCAATTTAAACAAGTATCTACACACAAAAATATCTTCATAAGTGCTAGGGAAATAAGATGAGAGATTGCACACCTAGGTATAGCATGAAAATAAGAAGAAATAAATAAAAAGGTACTATGTGGGGAAAAGAGAGGTAAGTGAACACCAGCCTTTGCTTCAAACCCCAACACTTGGACTTCCCCAGTAAAACCCAGTATTGTGTATGTACCCATGGTCTCAGGCTGTAGCCCAGTACCTTTAGGCTAAGCCTCCAAACCTACGCTTGTGCCAGGCAGGATCCCACAGCTCCAAGCTCCAGACCTGCCTGGCAGACTTGGTCTCCAGGCCTGTCCTGATGCTGCCACCAGGCCAGCCCTCACATAATCAGGCTCCAGGCCCAGCCCAGGCAGAACCAGGCTGGCCCAGAAGCCCTGGAATTCAGACAACTTCCAGCTCCGGGATGGCCCCTTGATCTCAAGTTTCAGACTTACTCAGCACCAAGCCAGCCCCTGTGATTCCAGGCTTCCGGTACATCCTAGCATCAGATCAGCACTTGTGGCCTCAAACACTGGTTGAACTTCTGCAGACACAGGCTTCAGGTATTCTCAGTGCTAGGCCAGCACTCACAGTCCCCAGCTCCTGTACTGTCCCCGCATACCCAAGTCCCAGTCTGGTTTCCAAGACCCCAGGACACAGATCAGCCCTGTGTGGACCCAAGTTTTATCATGACCACAGCTTTAGGCCAGGCCAGGCTACAGGCTAGTCCCCTGTGGCCCCAGATTCAAAAGGATTCATTGATGGGCCTGCTCCAGCAGACCTAGAACCAAGGCCCATTCAATACATTCTAGTGCCAGGATAGACCCCATGGACTGAGGTTTCAAGACCACCCCTTCAGCAGCAGGCTTTAAATCAACACCTGTGGACTCAAATTCCATGATCATTCCAATGATCCCTGGTGCTAGGCCCATCCCAGAGTTTGGCTGGCCCCTGTAGGCTCAAAATCAAGGCCCACTCTAGCACCAGAATAGCCCCTATGAACCCAGACTCCAGGTCCATTCTCACAGATCTAATCAGTAGGTGTACCTTATTGATCCAGGCTTCAGCCTCAACCCTGGAGACTTAGGTACCAGGCCACAGGCACAAAGCTAGCTTTCCCAAGGACTCTAGCAGTAAGTCCACCCTTGGACCACACAAGATAGTCTGCTCAGGATCTCCACACAGACTGACTGGTAAAGGGTTTTCCCAGATAATGCCACTCTGCAAACACAGACATAAGTTCCTTCTTCTTCAAAAAGTAGACATCAACATAAAGCAACAAGAAATGTGAAAAACCAAAAAGACACTCCACCAAAAACAAACACAGTAACCTTCTAATAGTTAACCCCAAAGAAATGGAGATATACAAACTGCCTGATAAAGAATTGGAAATGTTTGTTTTCAAAAAGCTTAGCAAACTTTAAAAAAAGAGAAACAATTCAATTAAATTAGAAAAACAATAAATGAAAAATAAGATATTGACAAAGAAATTGCAAATTCTGGAGCAGATAAACACATAAACAAAACTAAAAAATGAAACAGAGAGCATCAACAGTAGACTTGGTCAAGCAAAAGAAAGAATATGTAAACCTGAAGATATGTTGCTTAAAAATATACAGTTAAGGGAGAAAAAAAGAATAAAAAGAAATATGAAAAAAGCTTATAGGATATATAGGCACTTTTACTCCTATTAGAGTAATAGGAATATATTTTTAAAAATAGAAGGACAAAGAAGTATAAAACTTATAAAAATAGCAGAAAACTTTCTAAATTTGGAGGAAGATATAATAAATAAAGGTATATGAAGCTCTACAAACAAATTCAATGCAAACAAGACTATACAAAAACATTATGATCAAACTGTCAAAACTCAAGGACAAAGAAAGGATCCTGAAAGCAGTGAAAGAAATGAAACAAATAATATTTTAGGAAGTTCTGATAATTTCTCATCAGAGATTTTACAAGCTAGGAGAGAATAAGAGGATATATAAAAAGTGATTAAGTAAAAAATAATAAACTGTCAGCCATAAATACCGTTTCCAGTAAGGTTGTCCTTCAATTAAGAGGGAGACATAGGCACTTAAAGAAACCAATGCTCTCATCTCAAGCTGATCCAATCCTCCTCACTAGTTTCCACTCCCCTGGGCTGGGGCTGGGGCTGGGGCCAAGAGCATGAGGGAGATGTAAACTTTGCAGTCTCCCAGTTTATTTCAGTCCAAATCATCTCTATTGGGTGAATAAGCCATTAATGTAAAGTCTCACTCTAACAGATCAGTTCCTCCCTCCCTTCCTGTTCCTCCTCCTTTGCCAGATTGTGGTTGGCTCTAGAGAAAGCATCTCATCTTCCTGATGTCAGGATGAAGGAAGGAGGTTTCGTCTCATGGATGGGCTTGGTTTTATCACTTCTGTACCAACTCTTCAGTCCTCACTGTCCTCAGGCTGGTGTTTACTGAGACTTGGTGGATTCAACCTTAACTAAAGAGTCCTGCTGTGTTCTTGTTCATATCTTGGCTGCTGTAGCTCTAGGTGAGTTTGCACAATCAGGTTATGCCAAGTAGGACTTCTTCCAGCTCTCACTACTATATTTCACCCACCAAGGTCATTGTGTAAGTCCTGTGAAGCCTATTCACCATCCCTTAGATTTAGTGTTACTTTACTTGTGCCAAAAGGAACCCCTCTGCAAACTCCCTAGCTCCTAAACCTTCTCTTCCCTTACAGGAAACAGTAATTTTTAATCCTTTCTGGGCTACACAAAAGCCATGGCTGGGAGAGGGACCACTGACCTTGACCCCTTCCTGCCCAGACATACTAAGTAGCCACATTTACTCACAGAGATATCTGATGATCTTGGCCCTCAGTTACACCAGAAAACACACAATGGGAAGTAGGAAAATGCACCCTGGCTCTCAAACTTTTCCACAATATTCTTATTAATCCCAGATTCATTCTCCCCAATCCCTAATTAGGACTGACTTTTACAAATTTTTTTCTATTTATTTTTAAAAAGTATTTCTTTTAGACATAACAACCACTTCTAAATTACTCCATGGTTATCTTGTTTTTATTTCCTTTCCCTTTAAAGTTCTTTTCTTTACTTTCCTCATAAGTGTCATCCTTCCTCCTACCATTTAGGTAGACCTGGTATACAGTATTCCTCAAAGTTGACATATACCATCTTCATATTCAATAGTATGCACACCCAACCAATATTTAATGGGTTGGGTTCTTTTCATGCTGGAGATAGTCAACAGGCCAGTTAAAGTTCTCACTTTTATAGGGCATGTCTTCTACTTGATAATCAAACATTGGTTTTCTATTTAATTTTTTATTAATAAAATAATTGGTCCCTGCATATATGTAAAATATGCCAAGCACAGTGAAAAATGTGTATTTATGTTTGGAGGAATGCACAGTAACAGATAAATCTTATCTTCAAAGAATTTCTATGTTCAACTACCGAAAACAGAAGTAGATAGATTGATACATTGATAAATCAATAGGTGAAAACAGAGATATGAGAATCTTAACAATTAGATGGAGCAATACATATGTATCCTAAAGGGAACTGCAATGAGTAGAAAGAGGATGGGTTTCCTGATATCTTGATTCTTCCCTTCACCATGTCCTATGTATGCCCTAAGCTGTATACTATGTACCTACACACTCCACTTTCCCTCCTTTTACTACGGAAAAACTTCACCTGACCTTGACTCAGGCTGGTACCTTCATTTTTCTAATGGATATCATTCTCTGTTACCTAGTGCAGGTCTATTTGTCCTACAATCATGGTCTGTCTTCATGTATTATCTTTTTTTCTCTTCATTACATTTCTGTGAGCATACAATACAGTAAACAACTGTATACAAATAAACAACTAAATGTCAGAGTGTCACAGAATTTAGTCCTGGACCCTTTTTCCTTTTCTTGCTATACACAAACACTAACATGATTTCATCCAGTCATCTGACAAGAGATTAATGTCCAATTATGTATTAGAAACTCAAATAACTCAATAGCAAAAAAAAAAACCACCTGATTTTAAAATGAGCAAAGGACCTGAATAGACATTTCTTCAAAGAAAAAAAAAGAGTCCAACAATTATATAAAAAATACTTAGCATCACTAATCACCAAATAAATGCAAATTAAAACCCCAATGAGATATCTTCTCATGTCTCTTAGAACAGTATTATCAAAAAGACAAAAGACAGCAAGTGTTGGTAAGAATGTAGAAACAAGGGAACGTTTGTACACCACTGACAGGAATGTAAATTGGAATAGCTATTGTGGAAAATAGTATAAATGGTTTTCAAAAAATTAAAAATAGAATTAACATAGGATCCAGCAATGCTACCTCTGGGTATAAATTCAAAGGAAATGAAAATAGTGTTTTGAAGAGATATTTGCACTCTCATATTTATTGTAGTATTATTTACAAAGCCAGGATGTGAAAACAACCTAAGTGTTTGTTGCAAGAATATAGCTATGTCTATCTATATTATTAATGCCTGTCTTGCATTAATTCTCTAAACAATTTTCTTAGACGGACATATAAATATAGTCTATATTTTTGCATAAAAGAAAAAATTAATATAAATACTCTATTAGGCATTACTTTATACTCTACCTGCCTATAAATTTTAGATTGTATGCCTCAATAACAATAAGAAAAAGACAAAGTTAAGAAGTGACATTTAATTTTTAGCCTTAATCTCTAGTGCTATGTAGGTCATAGAAGAAGCTGAATCCATTTTAATGTAGCTATAATCTTTCTAAATTAATATGCTTTCTATTTTAGAGAAATGAGTTTTTTTGGAATAAATTTGTTATATAAACTTGTATAATAAGGGTATAATCATACTGGCCACACACACACACACAACAAAAGATAGGGAAGAGCAAAAGATACACTTGGCAAAGCTGGATCAAATGGCCCAAGTGACTTCACATTACATTTTTCCTGATTTCTTCTGTTTGGATGAATGACTATCATTTTGCATCTATCTGTTTGAGGCAGTGACATGGTGAGGGCTGTATTGTGATGGATGGTACTGTCAGAACCCACTGAGAATTTAGATATTGCCCGAGTAAATTATATTTACAAAGGACTGCATTATAGAAAAGTGTGATTTGCACTCTTCTGTGACTATTATTTGGAATGTTAAAGAAATGGGTTGGTAGTTAAAGCAATGATACATTTTCCCTTTCCCAACCTATCTCTTTTTGTGTTGCTTAGCTACAATGGAAGCAAACCCCAAAGCTTTTTTCCATAGGCTTTTAGTCTAAGGATGAAATATATCTTCTTCATCTAGCTTCAAACAATCCAATATATCAAAGGCGAGGCACTTGGAAATCAGGTTTATCATGCCAGATATTCTATAGATGTGAAGACTAAACCACCATTGCTGACTAGAAACTAAAAGATGAAGACTTGAAACAAATACAATACCTTGTTTTCTTGCTCAGTGTGATATCGCCAATAAAAGCATTTTTCACAAATAAACGACTTTATCTGCTATTTCCTCTTCAAAGGTGGATTCAACAAGTCAACCTTTTGCTGTTCGTTTTGTTATTCACATGAGGTATAAGAGGTTCGGCTTCTTTAAGTGGCAGAACATAGCATGCATGTTTGCAATTTCAAGCTTTTTCTAACTATTACATTCCAAAGTTAGACAGCTTGATCACAAATATTATCTCTAAGCAATTTTATTTCCAAAATTGTGCCTAGAAGGGTAGTGGCATTTTACACTTCAGCTGTGTTTCCAGAAACATTTTCATCTTCTGGACAGCTTAGGATACAAAACAAATGACAATGACCCTTCTTCTGTTTACTGCTTTCATACCTTGTGTCTATATGAAGATCTCAGAATTGCTGTGGATTCCTGTACTTCAGATAGTATAGTTGCCAGTTGTGCCATTTTGTCTGGATAGAGTCCATGGCCCTTCCTAACAGTACACTGATTTTCTTTGAAGAGAGTAACTCCAGGTATCCGCTTCTCATTGCAGAAGCATGAGCCAAAACAATCAGATTCTTTCTTTTTCTGCACATTTTCTTCAGTGGACCAAATGATCAGTATCTACTGGGAATTTGCATCTTGACTAAGTAAAGGTTTGGGAAAGGACGGTTGAAGGTGTTTCATTCCTCTTATAGAGGGTAGGGAGTCCTGCTCATGCTGTTAGTGTTAGAGATGTTGTTGCGTTTCCTTTCCTATTATGTGTCTTGGTTTCTCCCCTGGCTTTTTCCTATTTTCAAACCTGGTATGTTAGCCTTTTGCCAATTCTGTGAGACTACATACAAACACACACACACACGCACACACACGTGGGGACACACACACACACACACACACACGGACACACATACACACACACGCACACATACACACCCCCCAATATCCTTTCTTACAAACAAATTCCTTTTGCTTGAGACAGAATTAATTTTTTATTTTTATCACAATAAAATATTCCCTGATTTGCACTCATGTCATGATTCTAAATCTTATGGAAAAAAGTGACAACCAAAATCCTGGTGGAATATGTATTTGACCTACTTCTCAAAAATTGAATATTCATAATTAAGTTTGTGAATATTGAAAGTGTGGTATGATAGGTGTTATAGAGTAAACAAAAAATTCATACAGTATCTTGGAAATATAATTATGTTCTCTTTGACTCTTTCATTTTTATATGAATTTATTATGCTGAAGTTATTCTCAAAAACTTGAAATATTAAATCCATATGGGAAATACATAAAGGACTCAATCAGAATAAGATAAAAAACCATTAGGCTTTCTCTCATCTCATATTTCTTGATGAATTGAGTTTTTGATTTTTGTTTCTTTAGGGTTTTTTTTTTTTTGAGAGCCTTTGTTCTCTCAAAAAACCTATTTATTCCCAAGAACATTCTGTTATTTTCATTACATGCTCCTCAAAGTGGTTTAAGATTAAACTGCAAAACTGAAATTTTATTGCCAAGATTTTACTGACTTGGTAGAACAGATATGAAAGAATTTGAAATAGTAGATTATTCAAACTGTTAAACAATTTCTCTAAAAACAATTTTTTTTTTTTTTTTTTTTTTTTGAGTTGGCGTCTCACTCCGTCGCCCAGACTGGAGTGCAGTGGCCGCTCCCGGCCACCGCAGCTTCAACCTGCTGGGCTCCGGCGATCCTTCCTCCTCAGCCTTCCGAGTAGCCGGAACTACAGGCGCGCGCTACCACGCCCGGCTAATTTTTTTGATTTATTGTAGAGATGAGGTTTCGCCTGCCCAGGCGGGTCTCGAACCCGCAGGCGCAGGCAATCCACTCAGCTCAGCCTCCCAAGGCGCGGGATTACAGGCTGAGCCACCGAGCCCAGCAAAACATTTTTTTTCAGTGAAATTATAACAATAAAAGTTGATGTGGGCTTAAAATTTTCTGTTTATCACTGGGTGACTATAAATTAGAGAAAATAGGTATTAAATATTATAAATAAAAACAGCACAGTATATTTCTATATTAGCATGAATACCTTACGTTGTCTACAACAAAAAACAACTTACCTGACTAACAAATTTTAAATAGGAATGTATTAACTTACATAACTGAAGTTTACAATGGTAAGCCCATTGTTAGATATGGTTTGACTGTTTGGATTATATGACGTAGCTTTGTTTCTATGTCTTTTCAATTCTCCTAGTTTTTTTTTTTAATTTCTATTGATATTACTAAAAAATGATGCGATAGTCTGAGACCCCACATCTGTACTCTATGTCATCTGGATGAGGGTAATGTGCCCATGTCTTATAATTCTAAGCAAAATTTGAGGATTCCTTCCAATTCAATTGAATGAAATCACATTAATAAAACATTGTAGTAAGAGTGATGAGATATATTTCTTGGCAAATTCTACATCATCAGTTCAACTCCTACAGAAGTGACAGGGGTGCAGTTTCCTCAGGAGCACATAAATCCCTAAAAGAAAATCAGGAGCTGTTAGAAAGGCTGAAATAGAAAAGGCAGTTTCACAGACAATCAACAATTGTTCAGTCATTCTTCAATATTTTGCTACTGTAAGGGAACAAGATTGACATATACATGTTTCATGAAGCTTTATCTTCACTATCTATTACTTTATAAGCAGGGCTTGTGATATGAGCCAGCAAAACTGTGTTTCATACTAAGGTAGACTGGCAGAAGTTCAAAATGGAAAGGACCTAAATGTTTTTTAGTGTTTTTAGTACATTTTAGTTAATTTTCATCAATATCAAATTCATAATATTCGGAGGCATGAGCCAATCAACTCAACCTTTCTCTTCTTTCTTGTCATCTTTGCAAAGCAACATTTGTAAGTATAACATACCTGAATTGAGACCATTCTGATTTACAAAGTCTGAAATGCAAAACAAATTAACTTAGTTGATAAGGATAACTGATCAATAAAGTTACTTTGGAATGAGGATTGAAATTTTAATATTCTCTTAAATTTTCTTGCTCTGCTTTTACTTCTTCCAGTAGCATTATAATACTTGGAGATTATCTTCTAAACTCTACTTCATTTTATGGAAATTTATGTATAAATAGATACTTTTTCTCTATTCACAACCACAACATTGGGTAGAAATAACTCATTCTCATAGGATAGAGATTGGGACATTATCTGGAGAGATTAGCTGGCATTTACCTTGCTTGTTCCAGTTTCTTTCCAGAGACTTTTTCATAGTCTCAGAATTTTGGTCTTGTGCCATGAATGCCAGAGTACTGGAACAAGAGATACTGATCCATGCTAACTGAGTTCATATGACATTAAAGTATTACTCAGAATTCCAATTTATTTTTTTAAATGGAGAGATTATTGGCCAAAATGTCCAAGTACTGGTTTCCTTTGAACAATACATTCTCCCTCTATTAGCAAGCTACAAGGACAGCCAAATTATTAGCTAACTAAAATGGGATTATTAGTTTTATGATAGAGATATTTAGTGACATCAGGTTTTTAGAGTAAGATGCCCACATCTTCTTAGCCTTGACAACTTCTTTCTAGAACAAGGTTCAGGTGGGCACTGCTCAAGTTTGCCACAGATGCTCCCCTTTATCTCTGTTTTGAGATTGACCAATGTCCTTTGTCTAAATGATTCATGCTTTCTTTAAGTAAATATATTCAGTCAAGCCATTTGATACAGAAACTTCATGTATAATATGTTTATATACTTTAGCCTATTATGTACCAAAGCCAATCTGGTTGAGCAGAATCTTAGTTTTTCTCCTATGTACGATGTAAGCAAACTTTATTGCTAGCATTTTAATTTAATTCATTAAGAGACTTGTAACTAATTGATTAAGTGCCTACTTCTGGCATACTGCTTGACATCTGACCTATGTTATCGTACTTAAACATAAACGAGGCAAATTGCATGATTATTATTTTAGAGGACACTTAAGCTCAAAGAGGTCATGCAACTTGCTCAAAGTCAAGTACCTAATTAGTAACAAAAATAGGATTCAGCATCATGTTGCTGTGATTCTAACACCAATGCTCTTTCAGTGTGTATCAAGGAGGAGGATATATTAAGATGGGCTTTCTGTTATTCCATTATTTCTAAAACTATTAAGAAGTCAAAGCCCTGATAGCTGGAGAAAATTAAAATTTTTGATTGCATGACATTTTTTTGAAAGGTGTTAATTTATTGTAGTATGTATTTCTATTTTTTCTATAGTTGGCAACTCTCTATATTACATAGAGTAAAAAACAAGACACATCATGTTCTTTAAACAGGAAAATTAAAAATATTTCTAATAACTATAAAACTTGACTGCATATTAAATGATGGTTATGGAGTAGTAGTGAAACACTGTGACTCCTGAGATAAGTGAAACAAATGAGATAAGCACTACAATCTACCTGAAGTCAATTTCCTGGAGGCTGTTCCCAAACCACAGAGTAGAGCAGTGGAGCCAAAACAGAACCAGATTTCTCCGTGAATTGAGAGAGAGAGATCAGAGCTCAGAGAGCTTAAGGCAACTATAATTTTCAGGGATAAGTATGAGGAAGGAGAAAGCGAGAGAGAGAAGAGAAGAGAAGAGAGAAGAAAAGAGAAACCAGAGATCTGAAGAGTTCCACAGAAGCATTTGTTCATATATGAGGATGAGAAAAGAACAAACAGAAAGCAGGAGCTCAAATAATTCTCAGAGCTCACACAGGGCTGCAAATAGTTGTTTTTCAACCAGCCAGAATCCAAAGATTTCAAAATACAGGACTGTTTGAAAGAGTCCTCAGAAGATAATTACAGTAATAGTGGGGCTAAATTAGCCCCTAGATTCTGCCCTGAAAAAGCTTAAAAGCTTTCTTTCAAAGGGTCAAATGATCACAAGTAACTGCTGGCAAAAACAAAGTTTTATGCTTTAAGAGAACACAAAAAAAATCCAGCACCCAACAATAATATGAAAAATTCACTTAAAAAGTGGTTGACATAAAAAGAAACAGGAAAATATAAATCATAACTAGGAGTAAAACTAATCAACATAAACTGACCCAGAAATGACTGAGGTGATGAAACTAGCAAGCAAGGATATTAAAATACACATTAAAAATATGCTTCACATGTTTGAGAAAGTAGAGGGAAACAAACAAGAGGAAAAGATAAACTTTTTAAAACATTAAAAGGCCAAAATTGAACCATTACAGTTGAAAAATATAATATTTGATTTGAGAAATGTATGGGAAGGGATGAGCAGCAAATTAGATACAGTAGAAGAAAAGATCAATGAACATAAAGCTATGCTGATATAAATGATCTAAAATGAAACAAACAGAGGAAAATCACTGAATAGAATGGCCAGTGATACAATATCAAAAATTTAATACATGTGTAATTGGAACGTCCAAAAAGTAGGAAAGAAAAATGAGGTGGAGTTGAAGGTTTAGGAAAACATTTGAAGTAATAACAGCTGGAGAATTAATAATGAAAATTGTAAAATTGCTGAGCCAAGAAATACAAAACAACAAAAACAACAAACAAGTCAAGTAGATTAAAAATTGAAAAAACTAAACCAAGTAATATCATAATAAAATTACTGCAAATGAATGATAAGAAAAAATTGTTTAGATCAGTGATAGAAAAAAAAATACATTATGTACAAAGACCCAGAAGATTAGGATGACTACAGGTTTATTGTCAGAATCTATGCAAGTCAGATATAATATAGCAATGTCTTCATAAAATATTAGGCAAGCAAACCAACAAAGACTGCTTGGGAAGATATAACCAGTGAAAATGTCTTTCAAAAAATGAAAGGGAGTAAGACTTTCAAGCCAAACAAGAACTTAGAAAACTCATGACAGCAGATTTTCATCATAAGAAATGCCAACAAATGTGTGGCGGGCAGGAGGAAAATGATACTGCATAGAATCATGTATCTGCAAACAGGAATGAGAAACATTAGAAATGGAAAATACTTGAGTAAATATGAAAGATCTATTTTATCTCATGTTTCTTACTTTTAAATTTTTTTCAGAACATAGAGGACTTTAAAACAAAAATAATAATCGTGTTTTATAGGATTGATGAATAAAACTAGAAATAAAAATGCTGATGATAGCATAAAGCTTGAGGGGGTAAATGGAAGTAGACTGCAAAATTATATAGATAGATAGATAGATCATATATATATGGATTATAATATTGTTTGAAGGTAGATGTGATCATTAGATATGTATTTTTAAAATCTTTAAACAACCACTAACAACAAAGCAAGCAGGCATTGCCTTCAATAGCAGTTAAAAGAGATCACCAAAATATTCAATTAGAGGAAAACAAGATCAACAGCAATCTCTGAAGCAAGTAGCAACATGATAGATTCAAAACTAACTATATATAAAATTAAACTAACACAATGGTTAGTTCTGAAATGAAAACATACAGATTGTTATCCTGGATAAAAAAAAAGAAAGCAACATTCAAATATGCATTTTTTAAAAGAAACTCACTTTAAAACATACAGATAGGTTAAAAGAAAAAGCTTGGAGAAAGATCTATCAGGCAAATGTTACCCATAGGAAAGCTGGAGTACCTATAATAATATCAGACAAAGATGGTTTCAGAGCAAGGAACATTATTAGAGAAATAATAGAGTATTTCATAATGATAAAAAAAATAAATTTATCAAGACATAAAAATCGTAAATATGTATGACGCTCATAACAGAGCTTCAAAATTCATGAAGTAAAAACTATCAAAAAATTAAAAAGAAGTAGACAAATCCACCACAATATTTGGCAATTTCAATATCACTCTCTAAGTAATTGACAGAGCAAGTCAAGAGAAAATCATTAAGGATAAGGAAGACCTGGACAACATAATCAACAAACTTGACCTAGGCTAATTGACACAGGTAGAACATGCTACCTAATTATATTCTTTTCAAGTTCATATAGATTATTCACAGAAAGACTTTATTCTTGACATTTAAAGAAGTCTCAGTAAATTTTAGAAAATAAAAATCATATAAAGTATATTTTCTAAACACAACATAAATAAACTAGAAAATAGTGACAGAAGCATATCTAAAAAATCTCCAAATATTTGGAAATTAAATAATATCTTTCTAAATGATACATGATTCAAAAGACTAATTAGGAAATGTGACATGAATGAAAATGAAAACACAATATATTAAAATTTGTAAAAAGCAGATAAGTAGTAGCCTGAAGGAAATCTATAACAGTTGATGCCTATATTTGAGTAAAATAAATATCTCAATCAGTAGTATAAGAAGCTAGAAAAAATAAAATAAACTGCATCTAACATAAGCAGAAGGAAGGAAATAATGATAAGCAAGGCATAATATTTGTCCAAAAATGTATTATTTTGCTGCAGCTTTTATCTGTGACTGGCAGTTTATGTAACATAATACAAGACCTATTGCCTGGGCGAACTTTTCTTCATGCATTCTTTCTGTTTTTTTAAATTATCCCGTCCATGAGTTAAAATTAAAAATGCTTATTGGATCACTGCGGTCATCAATAATAAAGAGTTGTGTAAAACGAAAAGCAAAGTAAAAATATAAAAAAATATTTTTTTGCTATCTGTAACAATAGCCAAATAGTCACAACTACTAATCATTTTGAAATTCTGTTCATTATAAACCATTTTACGATTCAGCATGGTTTTCCTTATTAATGAATCAATATTTCCAAATTAACCTGATGGATATTGCTATAAACTTAATGCTGTGTTCCTCAAAATTCACATGTTGAAACCCTAACCCCCAGTGTGGCTACACATGAAGACAGGGCTTCTAAGAAAGTAGTTAAGGTTAAGTGAGTCATAAGGGTGAGACCCTGGTCCCATAGGATAGGTCTTCATAAGAAGAGCTCGCTTTTTCTACCTGTCTTTCCACCCTATGAGGATGCAATGAGAAGAAAGCAGCCTCTCAGCCAGAAGGTGAGCTTTTACCAAGAAATCAAACCCTGCCAGACTCTTGATCTTGGACTTTCAGGTCTCCAGAATCATAAGAAAACAAACTAATGTTATTTAAGTCACTCAATCTACGGTATTTTGTTATGGCAGCCTGAGCAGACTAATAGAAGCATTAACAACTAAGTTGAATTTTCTATTCATCATAATACATAGTTTGTTGACACTTCTATTTAATGGAACATGTATATGTTTATATGGTATTAAGGTAAAATCATTTAAAAATAGCCCAAATTATTGCAATGTGTCTTATGCAGCCACTAGAAAAAATTAAGTGCAAGTAGCCAAGTTTAGGCTATTTTCACCAGTGGTGTTTCAGTCACCTATAGCATCTCTGTTGCTAGACATCAATGTCAGAGATCCTGAAACTTTGCTGTGCTAGAATAGAAGTGAAACCGAGCCAACAGCTATAGCTATTCTCCCTCACTCTTCAAAAACTGTGAGGTAAACCCTCAGGACCACCAGGCAATGGTGGCACAGGAGGTAATGGTGTCTTGTGGGAAGTTTCTCTTGGGAGCAGGTAATCATATCATCTTAGCCTCATCAAATACACCTGACATCACATATAGACCACAGTCAGGCCAACCACGCCTTTTAGTAATTACTTAGACTACCGTCTACCCAAAGTTCTGTTCCTACTTTCATTCAATAGACATTTGCTGTGCAAGATGAGATAGGAAATTACCTTTTTTAAAAAAATCATCAGACTCAGACCATCATGGAAAGGTACTTTTAGTCTATTAGGTAATGGACATATACACCACAAGCACAATACACAACAAAGAGTAGAAAATGCTGTAATTTAGGGAGCATAGAGACAGAAAGCCCAGAACACATCAGAAATCTCTTTTTCTGGACCTCTTCGAGCAAATGTCACAGCCATTATCCCACTCCCAGGGCCTTGGATAATATGACCCTTAAGATCAATTCACAACAGGGATTGAAGTTAGTTAGGTCATAACCATAGTCCATTTGGCATCAAGGTGATTCTGTTCAGGATGTCAGGGAAGGTTATGTGCCTCATACACTGACTGATGTGAAAAGGCCTCATGACATCTTAAGAAATATGTTCAAATGAACACATTTTGTGCCTAATGCACTTCCTACATCTTACAGGTCCCAAGGTGCAGTTTCAGTGACACTAATGGGAGCTTTTATTCCCCTCCTCCACTGTACACGATGTGTTACATTGGCAGGTGATAATGATGAGCACATTTTGTTTTCCCTTTAGTTGCATAGTTACATTCAAACATACATCTGGGCCTTGTTATTCTGGTTTTGTTTTAAAATAAGGAAAAAAAAGTGTGACACATTGCTTCACGTTTTTTTCCCCCTTTGCCTTCGATAGTAGCTTTATTTGCTGTAAAGTATCCACAATTAAAAATTATCTTTTCCTGCTCTGTGGAAATCATCCTCAGAAGAAAATTCCTAAGTAGTAGAGGAGCTTCTCAGATATCTATATGGGGGCAGAAAGAAGGAGCTAACATTTATTAATTGCCTCTTATATATCAGGCTCAGTATCTTCACACAGAAAATTTACTGAGCAAGCCCTTTAATTCTTAATCTTCTGTCGGTCTTCTGGAGTGGGTTTCTGAAACATGCCTTAAAGATTTTCCCCAATGTGACACTTAGATGACATGACCTACGGTGCTGGCCTATGCCTCCCTGCAAAAGCTGACCTAGATCTCTGTCTTAGTCCTTTTGTGATACCACAACAAAAATACCTTAAATCAGGTAATTCATAAACATAAGAAATTTATTTCTTATAGGCCTTGAGTCTGGGAAGTGCGGGATCAAGGCACCAGCAAGTTCAGTGTCTGGTGAGGGCCTAGTCCCTACTTCCAAGGTGGCCCCTTGAACACTGCATCCTTACATAGTGGTAGGGACAGAAGGGCAAAAGCAGCCTGGCTAGTTCCCTTCAGTCCATTATAAGTCACTAATCTCATTCATGAGGACTCGGCCCTCATGACTTAATTGTCACCTTAAGTCCACCTCTTAATACAATCACATTGAGGTTTAAGCTCTAACATTAATTTTGAAAGGGATGCAAACATTCAGAACATGGCAGTCACTGATTGATTCATCTGACTCAAAGTATATGCCAGTCCCTTTCTTGACCGTTGTACCTCCTAGCCTGATGTAGTCTACCCAGTCTGCAAATTTGTAAATAGCACTTCAATACCTTGTGACTTTGAGCTGAGATCATTGTCTCAACAGTGCCACCAGTGATTACGTGAACTATATTGTAGTGGAAAAATATGAATTAATCATCTGTTTGTCAGTGCTATAGGTTATGTACCATGTGAAATAGACTTTGAGGCAATGATTTGCTATACGAAATTGAATAGAAAATACTTTCAGAATCAACACACCTGAGGGGAAAAAAGAAGCCAAATTGGTCAGGAAAAGAATGTATTAATTTTCTGTTGCTGCTGTAACAAATGATCACAAACTTTGTGATTTATAAAAAGTCTCATTTATTTTTACTTTTTTTTAAATCAATATTTTTTATTTTAATATTGTGGGATACAGTTAAAGGTTAGGTATACAAATATATTTCGTTCAGGCACCCTTGTTGATAAGGGATGTCTCCCTGTCCCCAGACAGATATTGACTACCGTTAATCCCACCTCCTTCCCCCCCCCCATAGTTTCCCACCACTGTCAACACTGTCAATCCTTTTCTTATAGTATTACGATAGATGTTCAAGGTCCACCATATGAGTGAGAACATGTGATATTCTGATCTTTGTTTCTGTGAGAGGTCACTCAGTATTATAGACTCTAGTTCCATCCAGGGTGCTGCAAAATTCATGATTTTGTTCTTTTTTATGGCTGCGTAGTATTCCATCATGTATATGTACCATAGTTTTTAAATCCAGTCCTCTTTTGATGGACAGCATGGTTGCTTCCAGGTTCTTGCTATTGTGAAAAATGCTGCGATAAACATTCATGTGCAGGTATCTTTTTTAGAGTGATTTGAGTTCTTCAGGGTATATTCCC
>CAUYQG010064042.1:0-23168 GCA_963574415.1 Tarsius wallacei
TCCAGCTACTTGGAAGGCTGAGGCGGAAGGATCGCCGGAGCCCAGCAGGTCGAGGCTGCGGTGGCCGGGAGCGGCCACTGCACTCCAGTCTGGGCAACAGAGTGAGACTCCAACTCAAAAAAAAAAAAAAAAAAAAAAAATCTGTATGTAATGATCCAAGCTGAGGACCAAATTCAGTCTTATATAAAAAAAGCTATTTTTTTTTCATGATTTCATAACTGAATTTTCCAGAAATGTAAATCCCATGTAAACTGAGGGAAGACTTCACATTGTCTTATTTGCAACTTTATCAACAATTGCTAATCATTTTTGAAAGCTGTAATATCAATGTCCATGCCACATATGATATCTGAATTCTCCAAAAGCACAACTGTTATTATTTTTATTTGTAATGTCCAAATTCAAAGTGATTCTGCCAAGGTGTGTCTCTTTCAATATATTTTCTAGTGTAATTGTGCCCAAGCAAATTCAATCATTATTACTATATGCTGTCTTTCTTATTTATACTATAACTAGGTAATTATGTGGGTGATTTGAAATTATGCATGTAGGTAGGTTATATTATCCATGGTTTTCATTTTAGAATAGTAGAATATGTTATTAAAATATTTGTTACTAAAAGGGGATATTGGGATGATAAAAATGGCAGAATAAACTGTGATGACCCTCTCTTCCATTAAAAACAATACGAAGGCCGGGCTAGGTGGCCTCCTGTAATCCCAGCGCTTTGGGAGGCCGAGGCGAGTGGACTGCCTAAGCCTGCGGGTTCGAGACCAGCCTGGCAACTTGGTGAGTCCTCATCTCTACAATAAATCAAAAATTAGCCAGACGTGGTAGCGCGTGCCTGTAGTTCCAGCTGAGGTGGAAGGATCGCTGGAGCCCAGTTGGTCAACACTGGGGTGACCGTGAGTGTGCCACTGTACTCCAGCCTGGGTGATGGAGTGAGACTCCAACTCAAAAACAAAAAACAAAGAAATAGGAATAATGGCAAAAATTGTCAGAGTGAACTTTTTTAAAATCTGGGAAATTAATCAAAGGCTGGTAGCAACCAGGAGAGCTTTTATTTTTTTAAATGGCTAAATATCAGTAAAAACAATGAATTTTTTTGGCTTTTATATTGTTTTATTCCCATCATCCCCCTCTCCAGCTCTACAATAACCCTGAAAACCAACAGCTTACAGTCCTGTTAGCAGCCTGACAGCCACTGAAGGAGGTAGGTCAGGTATGTAGATCCTTCCAAGCCCCAGTTACAGAGAATTGTCATGTATTGACCTGTCTGATGAGTCTCTGAACTATACCATTCACAACATTGTCTACATGTAATTTGATTTAGAGCTCATCTGGTGTGAATATTTTTCTCAATAAAAATGATTTTCAATTATTTGTAGACAAGAGTTAGGGGTAATTGTTGCCTGCCTGAGGCAGTATATAACAGTTGGGACAAATAATCAACTTAACAAAAGTTTAATAAGAAAACATGGGGAAAGATATGTCGATGGTGAGGGAGATTTGAAAAGCACAGACATACTCATGGGAATCTAGAGGGCGAAGTACACACAGAGGGATGTGAACATACCCAGTGCTATATGCAGGCTCAGGAAAGACCTAAATTCTCACCTTTGCCTGTCCTTGTGGCTCAATGCAGGTAGGAAGTGAAAGCTAAGGCAGAGTTGTACACTGCTTGCTGGAGTGTTGAAAGCATGCTCCAAATGCAAACGGAGCCCCTTGGCAAAAACTGGGAACTTATGCTCTCCAAGCATTTAAGGAAATCTTTATCCAATCACTAGCTGAACACTAAGCTAGGTATTAGAGACTCCAGTGGCCACCCACGCTGAAGAAATCAGACACTAAAGAGTTACTTTTAGAAATATGAAACAAACAAGCACCAACAACAAACAGCAACTTTAACAAACCTGGAGAGGTAGGAGATTCTGATTTCAAGAGTTGTCACATTATGCTCTTTAAAATGTAGTGTGTCAACAAAAAATTAAAAGACATTCAAAGAACTAAAAAAAGCCCAGCACAGATGCAGTATAAAAGCAGTCAATATAATATGCCTCTGAGGAAACCCAGACATTATACTTATTAGATAAAGATTTAAATTAGCTATTTTAGTTGTGTTCACAGAACTAAAGAAAGCCATGTCTAAAGAACTAAAGAAAAATATGAGAATGATAGAGATCAAAAAAGAAATACAAATTATAAAACAGATCCAAATAGCAATTGTAGAGTTGAGAAGTAAAATAACAGAAGTGAAGACTTTTTTTTTTTTTTTGAGTTGGAGTCTCACTCTGTCGCCCAGACTGGAGTGCAGTGGCCGTTCCCAGCCACTGCAGCCTCGACCTGCTGGGCTCCGGCGATCTTACAGGCACACGCTACCATGCCCGGCTAATTTTTTGATTTATTGTAGAGACGAGGTCTCGCCAAGTTGCCCAGGCGTGTCTCGAACCCGCGGGCTCAGGCAATCTACTCACTTCAGCCTCCCAAGGTGCAGGATTACAGGCTGAGCCACCAACCCTGGCTAGAAGTGAAGAATTTATTAGAGGGGCTCAGCAGAAGATATGAGTAAGCAGAAGAAGGAATCAACAAACTTGAAGATAGGTTAACTTATATTATCAAGTCTGAGGAGAAGAAGGAAAAGAGAATGAAGAAAAATGAACAGAGCCTCAGATTAAATCATTAATCTATGTATCTAGCAAGCTCAACAAACTCTAAGTAGAATATAATCAAAGGGATTCATACCTAGGCACATCATATCAAACCGTTGAAAGCCAAAGACAAAGTGAATCTTGGAGTAGCAAGAGAAATGTGAGTTATCATGTTCAAGGGATTCTCAATGAGATTAACAACTGATTTCTCATCAAAAGTTATGGTGGTCAGATGTACTGGCAACACATATTCAAAATGCTGAGAAAAGACCATCCACCAAGAATTCAATATCCAACAAAACCATTCTTCAAAAAATGAGGGACAAATGAAGACATTTTCAGATAAACAAAAAGACAAGAGAATTCATTAGTAGCACATCTTCAAAAAAATTTTCAAGGAAGTCCTTCAAGTTAAAATGCAAAGTCTCTAGAGAATAACTTGAACCCACATGAAGAAATAAAAAAACACTGATAAACATAGGTATATAGGTAAATATAAAAGTAAGCATACATTTTTTATTTGTAACTTTTTATCTGATTTGAAAGACTTTATAAAGTAATAATTACAATTTGTGCTGATGTGTACACAATCTATAAGATGTAATTTGTATGACAATAACAGCACAAAGGAAGGTAAAGAGATTGGAGCTATATAGGAGTAAAAGTTTTGTATATTATTAAAATGAAGTTGATATTAATCCAAACTTGATTGTTACAAATTAAGGTGTTAACTATAAGACCCAGGGCAACCACTAAGAAAATAACTTTTAAAAACACAGGAAAAAAATAAAAATAAAATGAAAATGGTACACTAGAAAATATCTACTTAATAAAAAAGAAGGCAGTAATGGAGGAACAGAGAAAAGACACAAAGACACATAGAAAATAGCAAAGTGGCAGATGTAAATCCTATCTTATCAGTAATTACACTAAATGTAAGTGGATTAAACACTCTGATTAAAAGGCTAAAATTGGCAGAATGGACCAATAAAAAACGAATCCAACCGTATGCTGTCTACCAGAGACACACTCTAGAGTCAAAGACACAAATAGGTTGAAGACAAAAGGGTAGAAAAATACATACCATACAAAGAAAACATAGAGCAGTATTCTCATACCAGACAAAATAGACTTTAAGAGAAAAACTCTTACAAAAGGCAAAGAAGGACATTCTATAATAATAAAAGGGTCAATTCACTAAAATTATATAATAATAGTACACAAATGTGCACCAAACAACAAAGTTCCAAAATACACGATGCAAAACTAACAGAAGTGAAGGATAAAATAATAGTTGGAGGCATCACTATCCCATTTTCAATAATGGATAGAACAGCCAGAAAGAAGATCAATAAGAAAACAGAGTACTTAAACAACACTATAAGTCAATTAGATCTCACAGACATATACCAGAACACTCCGCTCCTCAACAGCGAATAATATATTCTTCTCAAGTGTACACAGAGCATTCTTGAGGATAGACCCTGTATTAGGCCATAAAACAAGTGTCAGTAAATATGAAAGGGTTAAAATATTATAAAGTATGTTAACCGTTCACAATGAAATGATATTAGAAATCAAAAACAGATAAATTTGGGAAATTCACAAATATATGAAAATTAAGCAACACCCATCTAAATAACCAATGAGACAAAGAAGACATGACAAGGGAAATTACAAAATACTTTGAGATGAGTGAAATTAAAAACATAATACACCAAGCCTTATGGAATGAAGAGAAAAGGTACTTGGAGTCTCTTTTTGAGGTGATGAAAAAGTTCTGGAATTATATAGAGGTGATAATAACACATCTTTGTGAATATAAAAAGGTGAATTTTTTCCCAATAATAACTAAAGGACATCGGGTTGGTATTAGTTCCCTGTGGGTGCTATAAAAAATTACCGCAAACTCACTTGCTTAAAATAACAAAAATTTATTTTCTCCCAGTTTTGGAGACTACAAGTCTGAAATCAGTTCACTGGGCCAAAGTCAAGTTGTTGGCAGGGTTCACTCCCTCTGGAGAATATAGGCAAGATGCTGTTTCCGGACTCTTCCAGCCTCTGGTGGATGTCAGCATTCCTTACTTTGTTACTGCTTCACTTGAATCTCTCTGTGGTCACATTGCTTCTACCTCATCAGTGTTTGTATCAAATCTCTCTCACTTCTCTCTTATAAGGACACTTGTGATAGGACTTAGGGTCCATCTGGATAAGGTTAATTTCCTCATCTAAATATAAGTAACTTAATCAGATCTACAAATATATATTTTTTTCTGTTATAGGGTAACATTTGCAAGTCCCAGAGAATAGTGTCTAATATATTTCAGTGGTCATTATTCAGTTTACAGTGGGGTTTAATCGAGTTAAAACTTACTAATCTACAAAATAGTGTCACTGTAGTATGACATACAGGGACTCCAATTTTCTTCTGACCTCCCTTTTGTAGCTTTATTCTCCTCTTTCTTGAGTTATCTGGTCTAGCCACACTGAACTTAGCCATTCTTTGCCATACCTCCGTGCCTTTGTATACACTGTTCCCTCCACTTAACACACTTTTCCCTCTTTGTCATATTCTCAATCATTCAGGACCTTTTAAATCACCTCTCTGTGAATCTTAAGAAGTGATATTTCTATCCTCTTTACTATACGGCACTTCTATTTGGAAACATATCACAGGGTATTTTATTAATTTGTTTATGTGCCTGCTTAATCCACTAGATCATGTTTATCAAAGGCAGGGCCGATCTCACACTAACTTACATAGGTGTTTAAGCACAGGGCTTGGCCTATGGAAATACATGTATCTTGAATGAATAACTTAACAGCTGATTCAACATGCCATTGTAAGAACCTAAGTAGTCATTATACATGAGGAGCAGCCATAAGTTAAATTCTTCTCATTCAGGACTTTTTGTTGCTTATGGAAAGGTCCTTCTTTGTCAATTTTGGATTATGTCAATGGTCCTATGTGACCTAGATTTGTTTGGAAGGACAACTTAACTTTTGCAAATACAAATATGTAATTCAAATTCTTCAATATATTATTCAATATAGTTTCTTAGCTATTATAATTTTAAATAATATTCAGTTCTTCTGTCTTTTTATAAATTTTTTTTCTTCATAAAACAAAAATTCAAATTATATTACATGCTAAATTCCAGAGGCTTCCCCAATCCTCCCCCCACTTACCATAACCTCATGGTTGTCATTGATTTGTAAGGTAAATTTCACCTTTACAAACTATGCACTTAGAAGAAATGCACTTATCATTATCCTGAGAAAACCAATTGAGAAATAAATGTGACAAAAATTAAAATCAACAGGCTTTCCATAAATTCCTTCTAAATATAGTCATATTATATGATTTATCCACTCTTAGTACATTAACCATAATAAATATTGAGACAGGTCTTTATAACCTATTTGGAATTTGATCCTAGAAAATATTGGAATAACTGAAATAAATCTAATATTCAGCATTCACAGCCTCAGAATGCCAAAATACTAAACATTGAAATGAGGTGTTCTAATTATTTACTAGAAATTAGGTCTTTTGTGAATTAAAATTTGGGCAAAGACACTTTTTTTCCTGATGATATGAGATCCTGCACTGCCCAAGTATTATCTTTATCACAGGTCATTCTCTTGCAATTCTACTGTAGGTTAAAAGGCATCAAAGACATAGTTGAATATGTCCAGGCCCTAGAAAAATACCATATAAAAAATAAATTTTGCATGATCTTTTTATTGCTGATTTGCTTTTTTTTTTTTGAGTTGGAGTCTCACTCTGTTGCCCAGTCTGGAGTGCAGTAGCCGCTCCCGGCCACCGCAGCCTTGACCCGCTGGGCTCCAGTGATCCTTCCGCTTCAGCCTTCCAAGTAGCTGGAACTACAGGCGCGCGCTACCACACCCGGCTGATTTTTGGATTTATTGTAGAGATGAGGTCTCACCAAGTTGCCCAGGAGGGTCTCGAACCCGCGGCTCAGGCGATCCATTCACCTCAGCCTCCCAAGGCGCGGGATTACAGGCTGAGCCACCGAGCCCGGCTGATTTGCTTATTTTTTAAAGCAAATGCAGAAAGAGGATTCTGGGCAGATACAGCATAGACATACTTATATTCTATAAAAATAGAACTAGGATATCAAAATCAAAGGCCCATAGATGATGTCTAAAACAAAATGAGGTCAAAAGTATCCCTATAAAGTCTCATATATGGCCACTGAACCTGGAGGGTATTTTGCATGATCCAATTATAAGTAGTGCAAGAGGTCTGTGGTTCATTAAGCTCTTGATGCTAGATCAATCTGGGCCAGACAAATTCTCAAAACTAACCAACCAAAGCTCTCTAAGAAGAAAGAGTCCCATCCCACACTCTGGGGAAACTCCTGGGAAGTGAATCTGAATTGAACTGGAGCACTAGGATAGAGAAAAGAGAAGGCCCAGTTGAAAGTGGTTAAAAGTGGGTTAGAAGCAGGGGAAGCAGATCTCAGAAAGAATCAGAACATAGTTTTTTGATCATGCCTTTCAAAAGAGGGAGCTCTAGAGTTCTGAATCAATAAAATCTATTCTGGTTTATACCTCCCTTCTGAAAGTACAGAAAAATGAATTCACTGACTAAGCAGCAGAATCAAACAGTTCATACAAAGGCATCATAAGACAAAAGAGAAGGGGCAGAATAACTTCCTTATAGACGGTAAAATCTTAACTAGAAATATGATTGATATTACACATTGAAAGAGTGCCCCATGTCTCTGGAAAATCAACCAAGAACAGCCATTGCTGAGACATACTCTAGCAAAACTATGACTCTTTAATAGTTTTGAGGCTAAAAGTTCCTTTTAAATAATATTAATGAATCTCTTCGGTATCTAAGCAAAAAGACCAAGTCATTTATTCAGAAAAGAAATTCAGATTATTATCAGACTCTTTGAAAGCAGTATTTTATGTAGAAGACAATGGAGCATCACATTTAAAACACTCAAAGAAAAAAAATGTGAGCCATGGATTTTATATCTAGCCAAAATGATAAGGAGGCCACAGACAGACTATTTTGAATATGCAAGAACTCAGAAAATATTGCTCACTTGCACCTTTATGAGTAATCTCTAAAAGAACAAGCTTTAGGCAATTACTGATGAGATATTGACAAAAGTACTGATGAGTGACCAATTAGTTAATGAGTGGAATGTTCTTTAGAAATATTCTAGCTAATAAATTAAGCTATATTTTTTGCAATCCCTGGTGAATCAATGGATCTTAGCAATAGCTGAAAACTGCTGACTTCCTGATAGAATAATAGAATGCCACCTATAAAGTGGTCTTCCATGTCCCCCAATGAACCTGAAAGTGATCAGGCCTCTAGACCTAACCATCAATTTATAGAAAATACAAGGCCCCGATGAAAATGCTAAGTGGCACCATGAGAATGCATTCAGCAAACATGTAGACTGTAGAAACGATACAGGGCAAACCACCTCTGGTTTCTTTAACAAAAATCGCAAAGGGAAAAAATGAGAGAAAACCCACAGGTAAGGGAGACTGACATAAAGGTAAATTGCTTATATTGCATTTATATTACAAAACCTTATTTTGATCTTAATCAAACACAAATTTATATATACATGCAAATATATGAAAATGGGGGGAATGTAAACACTAGCTGGCTATTTGATGGTATTAAGCAATTATATGACTGGGAAGTTGTTATTTAGAAATGATTGTAAATATTTGTGCCCGTGATAACTATTGTTATGGTTTAAAACAAGTACCCTTATCTTTTGGAAACATACACTGAACTATTTACAGATGAAACAATACGATGTCTGAAATTTGCGTCAAATAATTGTGGGTCACGTGGGGAGGATAGCTAAAACAAGGTTGACTGCATACTGGTAATTGCTAAATCTAGATTCATTATTCTGTGCTTTCTATATTTGTATACACTTAAAGATTTATGTCACTAAATAGTTTAAAAATAAAAGGCAATTCAGTGGGGGGGGGGCTTTTTTGATTAACTGAAGGGTTCTTGTAGTTTTTTTTCTGGCTAACCAAAGCATGCAAAACTTGTCTAGTTTAAAATAGAATGGAAAATCTAGTCTATAATGCATATACTATTTACTGGTAAGATTGTGGAATTTACAACAAAAACAGTTTTCTATTAAATTCCTACAAACTTATAATTTCCATACCTTTCTCATTTGGCAATCCTACCTTATTAACTTTGTTCGTGTATACAGGGTATGACTGAAAGGCTTCAGTGTGTTATAGGAAGGGCATCAAACTGAGAATCAGTTGACCTTGGTTTCAATTCTGCCTCTGTTCCCAGGAATCTCTGTGACCTGAGACAACTTTTTAATCATTCTAAGCCTCAGTTTCATCATCTAGATAAAGAAGGAGTTGGACTTACCTTCTCTACAATTCAAACATCTGTCACCTCTAAGGTTTTTTTTTTTTTTCCCCTGGACATTTTATTTATTCTGCTGGAAAAGTACTATAGCTTTTTTTTAAATGATGTCTAAACCCCTAAGTCATGGGCCAAGTGACATTCACAATAGAAGAGTAACTTATCCAGGAAACATAATTTTGAATGAGAGATGGGGAAAGCCTGTTTATTGAGAAAGCTCTAAAGAGCAGAATGAATCTTAAACTTACCAGGAAGTAGCAAAATGGTGCTACCATGGAAAACTCAAGCTTGATAACGCAGCTACATAAAGAACTGCAGCAAAAAGAAACCAAGAGGAAACCCAGACACTCGACTCAGCATTACCCAAACTCCACCTAGTTTATTCTCAGGTAATTTAAGTGAAATGAAGTGTACTTGGGGATTATCCAAAAAGACAGACATAAAAGTGTTGAAAGGGTTACAAAACAGGCAAAGGTAAGGGACCTCAGATCACTTGGCCCAGAGAATGCTGGAGTAGAGGGAAGCTGTAATAACAATCTTCAAATAGGCAAAGAAATATTATCCAGATGAAGATAAAGACCTGTTTTAGTCAGCTGGGTAGAGTCAGGGCTTATATTACAGAAGAAAGAATTATAGTTAGGCTTAGGAAAAACTTCCTGGCACCTGGGAAATTGAAAATGCTCCCTCTCTGGGGATCTCTAAGCATAGGAAAGAATACTACCTTGAGATGATTTTAGTGTAGCCTTCTTGAAGCCATGAGAATGACTAAATGATGCATATCTAGTGATTTACATTCAAATCTCATAGATGTGGGTAAAAATAATTGCTTTGGTGTGGACTGCAGATACAAATCTGGCAGATGTAGATCAGGCCTCATTTCCTCCTCTGATTCTTTCAATTTCCGGCTCCCTTGAACTATCATAATCATCAACATCAAAAACCTCTTAAGCTCTGTGCTTGTGCTCACTACCAATGGAAAGAACATAATCTCTATCCTTTTGTGTCTAGTCCCTCTCTCCATAAAAAAAAAAAATGCAACATTTATTGTTTTTGTTGCTGGTTTAGTTTGGCTTGTAATTCCTTTGTATATGGCTGTACTCTCTTAGGTTCTTTTATGATGAGAGGGTGAGAAAAAGAGAGTGGTTGTGTTCTATATGGATAATGTGAGAGAATAAAATTTATAATAAAACAAAGGAGGAGAGGGAAGTGAGAACGTAGCAGGTGAAATCATCATGAGAGGAAAAGGGAGGGGAAGTAGGAGTCAGCATAAAGAAATAAAGAAGCCGGGCTCGGTTCAGCCTGTAATCCCGCGCCTTGGGAGGCTGAGGTGAGTGGATTGCCTGAGCCCGCCGGTTCGAGATCCGCCTGGGCAACTTGGGGAAACCTCATCTCTACAGTAAATCAAAAAATTAGCCGGGCGTGGTAGCGCGCGCCTGTAGTTCCAGCTACTTGGAAGACTGAGGTGGAAGGATCGCCGGAGCCCAGCAGGTCGAGGCTGCGGTGGCCGGAAGCGGCCACTGCACTCCAGGCTGCGCGACAGAGTGAGACTCCAACTCAAAAAACAAACAAACAAACAAAAAAAGAAATAAAGAAAGGCCAACTCCACCTCCTTCAGTAGGTCAAGAAATATTTATTAAGTGTCAGGAGTGCAACAGCAAACAGAATGATTATAGTTCCAGCCCTTGTGGTGTCTAACTGCCTTCTACAGCTTCTGGCCTAACCTGGGGGATCACAGTCGTTACAGCTAAAAACGATAGCTGGTTGCTGCTTTGAAAGTTATAATTTGTGCACTCTGATTTCAGTATTAGTATTTACTCTGTAACACATGGAAGTCTGTTTTTGTGTGCAGATTACGAATGACATAGATGCCCTGACTTGCAGACCCGTTCACATATAGCATAAAAATTTTCCATCTAAGGAAATAATTACCAATATGAGCTTTGGCTCTGCTGTCCTCTTTACTGTTTTGCTGGATTTTTAATGTACTTGCTTTTACTCCCAGTCCCTCTCCCCTCTTCCCAACAGTGGATAGGAATGCCGATGGTCTTGAAGACACGGCAAGGTCTTAAAGGGATAGGACAACTATATAACACAATTGTGTTTACACTATACCTCTCGCACCTCAAATAAGAATCTCTAGAAAGTGGCTAAAATATACTTTAAAAAAGATAATCATGGTTGCTTTATGTAGAAAAGAGTTGTTCAATTGGATATGGAAGTTTTATTTTTCCATTTCTTTTTTTTTTTTTCTGTTGTTTAGTAAACATTATGCAATGAGATGAAACTTTCTTTCCACATTTTAGATACTGAATAATACTGTTGCTATGGTCTAGGTGCTGGTGTCTCCACCCTTTCCCCCATTCATGTCAGAACGTAACACCAAGCATGATAGTATTAAGAGGTGAGGCCTTTTGGGACGATGCCTCATGAATGGGATTAGTGGCCTTATAAAATAAGTCAAAGGGAGCTGCCTTGTCCCAACTGCCATGTGAGGACGCATCAAGAAGGCACCGTCATGAGAAAGAGGCCCTCATCACACATGGAATCTGCTGGTGTCTTGATCTTAGACTCCAGAGCCTACAACAATAAATTTTTATTGTTTCTAAATTATCCATTCCCAGGTATTTTGTTATAATAGCCCAAATGAACTTAGAGTTGTATTTTCAATTTGGTGTTTTATATATTGTAATTTTTAAATTTGGAAATAATTTTTTGGCTTGCTGGTTTGTTTTTTTTTGTTATAGGGTTTTAGCTGGCTTATTAGTAAATGATATTTCTATATGAAAAGTTGGGTTTGTGTTCATTGGAAATAAGTTTTCAAAAGTAATGTGTTGAGAACAAAACGTTATCAGAGGTCCATTTCTGAAAGTACCATGTAAATAAATAGGAAAATATGGTTCACTTTACAAAAATGTTACTTTATACCTAATTATTCAACTGTTCAGGAAATTATCTACTGTGTAAAATTTTTTCACACATATGATGTTGATAAGAATAAAAGTTGAGCCGGGCTCAGTGGCTCAGCCTGAGGTGAGTGGATTGCCTGAGCCCACAGGTTCGAGACCTGCCCGGGCAACTTGGTGAGACCTCATCTCTACAATAAATCAAAAAATTAGCCGGGCGTGGTGATGCGCGCCTGTATTCCCAGCTACTTGGAAGGCTGAGGCAGAAGGATCGCCGGAGCCCAGCAGGTCGAGGCTCCGGTGGCCAGGAGCATGCCACTGCACTCTAGTTTGGCTGACAGAGTGAGACTCCAACGCAAAATAAATAAATAAATAAATAAAAGAATAAGAGTTGATACACGATATCCTTTAGGCATTAGTCAAATGTGAACACATTCATAGCCACACATCATTAACACGTATGACACTTTCATGATATAATGTCAGAGTTGAGTAGTTACAACATGAGATTATATGGCCTACAAAGCATAAAATATTTACTATCTGATTCCTCACTGTAAAAGTGTGCTGACCTTTGTTATTCACTATGGATATTAAGACAAATGGTGGCACTGAAAAGACCATTTCCAATATGAGAGATCAGGAATTATTTCTTATTTTCAGGTAACATATGTGAACATTTTCATAAGTAAGCAATTAGGACATTAATTTAATAAAGCTTATTGTCCATTTTGGATACAAAATCAGGAAAAGAACATGTGGAAGAACACACATCTCAAACCACTTGAAATGCCTCTCTCCACCCCATGCCACAAGAACAAAGCCCATACACTAATATTAGATGAATCACAATTTCTTTCTTACTTCTGCAAGTGCTATTACCTATATGAATCATTAATTTCAGTTCCAAATGACTTAAATAGAGCCCAGAAAGATTCTATGAGTCATTAGAGTCTCTGACTTAGTGATTTTTTATCTCCTCTTCTCTACTTTCCTATGCTAAATCAGTTCTTGTACACTATTTCCCTTATATCTAAAAAGTATGTTACTTGTGATTTCAGAGATTTCCCTTATATCTAAAAAGTATGTTACTTGTGATTTTCAGATTACATGAAATATTGGAGTCAATAACTCTCTTACCATATACATAAAATATCTGTAACATTTTAAAAATATATTTGGTGGTGAACAAGGAACTTCCATCAACTTGTTGTTAGAAGAATATTGCTGGTGGACCTGAAATTCATTTTTGATGACTGGCAAATCTTTTTATTTTTTAAGAGAAATTGCCTTAAGGTCTATCAGCCCAGTAGCACTGCATTCTGTACTTTAAAGAACAGGCTTCATTTCTTTGTCTTAATATCCATAGTGAATAACAAAGGTCAGCAAACTTCTTCAGTGAGGGATCAGATAGTAAATATTTTAGGTTTTGAGGGCCATATAATCTTATGTTGTAACTACTCAACTCTGACATTATATCATGAAAGCAGTCATACATGTAAATGAATGTGTGGCTATGTTTCAATAAAACTTTATTTATAAAAGCAGGAGTCAGGCTGTAGTTTGCCAACTTTTGACCTACAGGATGACAATATTCATATGTCAGTGGAGTATATAGAAAATGTTTTATGCTAAATTTAATAAAGAATAAAAATAGGCTGGGCTTGGTGGCTCAGCCTGTAATCCCATGCCTTGGGAGGCTGAGGTGAATGGATTGCCTGAGCCCGCGGGTTCGAGACCTGTCTGGGCAACTTGGCAAGACCTCATCTCTACAATAAATTTAAAAAATTAGCCGGGTGTGGTAGCGCGTGCCTGTAGTTCCAGCTACTTGGAAGGCTGAAGCGGAAGGATCTCCGGAGCCCAGCAGGTTGAGGTTGCGGTGGCTGGGAGTGGCCACTGCACTCCAGTCTGGGCGACAGAGTGAGACTCCAACTCAAAAAAAAAAAAAAAGGAATAAAAATACAAATACCTTTTCACAAGTTATTGAAATATTAATAGTCCTTATTATCTAAATAAATGAAATAAGGGAATTTGAAATTTTTATCATAATTTAATATCAGTTAATGATTTTACCCCATAATTATTTTATTTATTATCTATCCCTTTATTTTTTTCCAAGTAACTTCAGAAAATAAAATTTGAGTTTGGTTTATACCAACATAATAGCCCCAAAGAGTGAAATTTATAGAATTGTTAGTGTATTCTCTAGACATTTTGTTATGATGCTCAAACAAGAAAGATGCTATGACACTTGAGGCTAAATCGTAATTTTGGTTCAGAAATTACAAAATAAACTAGTCCCCACAAAAATATGATGAGGCTTATTAAGAAATAAATTCAGTGTCAATGCTAAAATATAACAGTATGAGATGTTTAACAACAAAATGTTATTAGCTCTTTCTCACGTATTGAGATAGTTCAAAGGAATCTTCAGAAGAGAGTTAAAAGCCATGGAGATGCACATAGAAACACATAACTTCAGTATAATTCTTCTGTTGAAGCTGTTATGTAGCGAGGCTCAGATTCCCTCCTGAAAGCAAGCTAAATCCCCATGATTCCAAAAGACAAGGGTATTTTCTGTAATGCCCTGGTAGTTTTCATCTCAGTCAGTGAGTTCTATGGGAGTTGGTCACTGCACAGTCTAGTTGCCAACTCTATGGCAATCCTTGTGGCTTCATCTCACTCTGTGGGCTCCAAATAATTTGCTTGTGAGCATTTGCTCTTTCCTCCATGATCTAGAACTTATATACATCCCTATAAATTTGTTTGCTTTTGAGACAGTAGAATCTGTTTCCCCACAACACACATGTTGCAATGTATTTGTTGTCGGGTAGACTAATTCTGTCTCACACTGTTTTCATCACTGATTTTTCAAATCTACCCCTTTAATCCTGGTTGATTCACGTTCACATTCAGACATACTGAAACTCCATGTTCTGTTTATTTTTTCATATCTGTCTATGCCCAAATACTAAAACTCCTGTTTATGTAATTAGGTCAACAAATATGTATTGAGCACACTAGAGGCCAGGCACTATAAAAAGAAATTGGGACAAAGAAATGGTCCCTCATGGAGCACATACCTAATTGGGAAGACAGATAAGCAAAATTAATGGTTAAAACATAATGTATGCATCAGATAATATTGAAGCACTTCAGAGGGAGAGCTAACTCCGTCTGCTTAAGGAAAACTGAACGAAGATGTAATGGTGAGCTGAACCTTGAAGAACACATAGAAGTTATCTAGGCAAAAAAGCGTGTTCCAAGTACCGCATGAGTCACGTCACGTGCAAGGGCATGGAGGTGTGTGTGTGTGCAAAGCAGTCTGTGAACTATGAACATGGCCTGAGTGAAATCTGAGGGAGGCTGCTGTGGTCAGTGAGGGTAGAGAGATGAGCCTGGGTCACATCATGCTGGACTTTGTTTACTGGAAGGTCACTGGATTCCACTGATGCCTTTTAAGAAGGATTGTGATATGATCATATCTGCGTTCTGGAAAGGTCAGAAGTGGGGAGGTGAATGGAGCCACGAGAGACTGGAGGCAGGTGAGAAGGCCACTGCAATAATTCAGAAAGGAGGTGAGGAGGCCTGAAGTAAGGCAGTAGTAGTGTGGATAAAGGGAAGGGGAACCAAAATAGAACTCTTATGTGGATCCCATTATTTTACTAAGTGCCAAGCACCAGGCTTTAACTTCATGAAATCGTCACAATAATGTAAGGGGAATGTTGAATGAAGACACAAGCACCTTGTTTTACAGATGAAGAAATGAACTGGTTTGGGTTAAGAAATTTGCTCAGGTCCACAAGATGACAAAGACAAGATCTGCATGCATATCTCTGTGGTTCCAAGTTCAGTTTATACATTTTTAGAACACACTACATCATTGAGATGAAAGCCAGGGAAGGTGGGAGTTTTAATGAAGACAGAATGATCAGTAATATCAACTGCTGCAACTAAAGTTGAAAAAAAATAACCTGAGCAATGTCCAAAGGATTGGGCAGTCATACATGGCCATATAGGGGGGTAGTTTCTATGCAGCTAGGAGACCTGAGTTCAGATATCATAGGGAAGAGAAATGAATGAGAAGTGAGGGGTGTGTAAACCTCAAGACACATAGCAATAATGAATATAGAATGCTCCTAAATATTCTGTAGTTTCCCAATTGCTCTTGCCTCAAAATACTGAACTACTCAACATAAGGAGAACTTTACCCAGGCATAGAATAGTCTATGTCGAATAGCAAATGCTCTCTAAATATTTGTTGAATGAATAAATGTTCATCTTTAGCACTGATTCTAAAGAGAAACTAGATATATTTAAACTTGTTTTGGGGCACAGACCTGTTGATGATGTCCAGCTCCAAGGAAAAGTATGCATTCACTATTGTATTTAAGGAATCTCTTATGTCCCTTTAAAAGTGGGAGAGAAAGTCAATAAGAGGAAAATATGAAATGAGATTTTTCTGCCTGAGGTCACATAATACATCAAGGTGGTGATTGAAGACAAAGGTCTCCTGGTTCCCATATGAATGCTTTCAGGGACGGTGCTCCCACAGGCTTCTGCTCTGGCAGTAAACATCTTTTTCTTTTCATGATCTTTTCCTCTGTACCACTCATCACAAATCTCAATCTCATGCTCCCACTCCGTTAATAGCTTCTGCTGGCCTGCAGCTTCTTTCAATCATCCCATGTGCAAACGGGAACCTAATTCCCAACATTATCTGACATTCATTCATTCATTCATTCATTTGACAAAAATTAAGCACCTGTGTGCCAATACATTGCTTTTGGCACTGTAAAAATATCAGCAAATGGCAGCATGTTCCCTTCCCTCACAGAGCTGAGTCTGCTTTGTTAAAGATTTCTCACCTACTTTGTGTTACACTGACTTGATTTTGCATTGACTTGATCTTACGCCATCCCTGCTTTGGGTTTATGGTCTTCCGCCAAATAGCTGACCAAATGCTCACTGCCCAACTGTAGCTTGGCCCAAGCTATTAAGCATCACTGAGGTCAAACAGTGGGGATCATATTTTCCACTTAAGTTTAAGGGTCGCTTCTTTCCTCTTTCAGGTCCCTCTTTTCTATGCTTTAGTGGGGTTTTTTTGGGGGGGGTTTGACAAATCAGACATCTTTGCTATGTCTCTAATTTTTCTGTTCAGATATGATTCAGACAATTTATGTGAGCAGATCTGCTCCCGTCAACTCTCTAGTCCTCTTGTGAGTAGTGATGGAGTTTAACTATGTCAATATTTTTACTAATCATTAGAGTTTGATAGATAGGCCACCAAGAACCTGGACCTTAATTTAGTCCTATAATTTTATATTTTGTACCAAAAGAAAACCGTCATTCTGTGCCAAAATTAAATATAAGGAAAATACTTTCTACAGTCCTTTTTTTAAAAGTTAAGTTGGTTCTATGTACACATACCTTCCCTTTTAAAGAAACCGTATGAAATGTTTTGCTTGTTTGTTTTTTGATAAACACCATGAAGCAAATACACGGAATCTATTTGGAGACATACTCAGAAGGATTATAATTTGGTCTTCTGGAGCCGGGCTTGGTAGCTCAGCCTGTAATCCCGCGCCTTTGGGAGGCTGAGGTGAGTGGATTGCCTGAGCCCGCGGGTTCAAGACCCGCCTGGGCAGGCGAGACCTCATCTCTACAATAAATAAATTAAAAAATAGCTGGGCGTGGTAGCGCGCGCCTGTAATTCCAGCTACTTGGAAGGCTGAGGCAGAAGGATCGCCGGAGCCCAGCAGATCGAGGCTGTGGTGGCCGGGAGCGGCCACTGCACTCCAGTCTGGGTGACAGAGTGAGACTCCAACTCAAATAAAATAAAATAAAATAAAATAATTTGGTCTTCTGTTAATTTAAGCTTCTCCTGAGTTCCTGTTGCAGGAATGTAATAAAAACAAGCTTTTTCTGAAAGCTTATGAAAAAAAGATGGTCAAAAAGTCCTAAAGCTGAGGAAACAAGAGATTAGAACATTCGAATGACTTAATTTTAGAGATGAGGAAACCGAAGATCGGAAGGGTGAGGCCTGTTATTTAAAGACTGGTTTTAGGGCATAGTTTCTATTTTCTTTTCTTTGCCTGCAACTGCTTACATCATGGGATCTTATTGTGGTATCCCTATGTGTGGGTACATATTGCTTATTAGATTCTTGAAGAAGATTAAAAACTGCTGTTTGAGATTATTGATTTTAGAGTTCAGCTTTGACTAGGATGCCTTCTTATGTGAAATCCTAAAATATATGTATGGATTTTGCTCACTGTGGGCATAGACAAATCACAAAAGCAGAAAGGCTCTTTTGAAGTTAACAGTCAAATACAGCCACTGGCTACCTTTTGGAGCTTGTTGGCTCTTATCTGAATGATATATAGGGTAGGAGTTAGGAGTACTGTAAGTATTGAGAAGATTCTCTTGCTCAGAAATGGCTCCTCCAGTCGACCTGTGCATTAGGGATTCATTTAGTTAACCAAACTTGTCTTTTAAACTGATTGTAATTAGTTCACCAGATTGCTTCTGTACCTCTCCAATCTACTGCAAGGAATATATAGAAGTCTAGTCTTGGGCAGGGAGGAATACTTTTGAGAAGGGCAGGCAGAAAGTCAGGCTGTGGTGTCTAGAGTTCTTGGAGAGATGGGTAAAGAGAAGACTGGAAAACTAGTGAACATCACTAGTTTTCAATGCTGCCTTCAGTCAAAGTACCACTTATACTCTGATGGGAAGCACACAGGCACTGTATAATATCTATGAGCTCTTAGATCATACTCCTGGTATGTAGGAAGGTCTAGCGTAAAACAAAGATACTCCACAAGGGTCAGGGTGAAGTTTATGGGCATATAGGCAAATGAGCCTGAGAAGTGGTTTTGTGAAATGGTACAATATTTATTTCTCCTTCCTTGTAAGAATGTCAGCTCCTACCTCTCTTCATATAAACAATTCACGTAGATATTATGAAGTTTAGAAAAGGCATATGGCATTTGAAAGAACTGGCCAAAGTCCTTTATCAGTGCAAGGAGGTTTTTGACAGATTCTCTTGGGCTTTCAAGGTATAGAATCATGTCATCTACAAAGAGGGATAACTTGACTTCCTCTTTTCCTATTTGTATACCCCTGATTTCCTTCTCTTGTCTGATTGCTCTAGCTAGGACCTTCAATACTATATTGAACAGGAGGGGTGAGAGAAGACAAAAATTATTTAGAGTGTTATGAAGAAATTTGAAATTCCTAGTTGGCTAGTAAAAGTTTCATCTTTGTTTTACTAATATGCTTAAGTAAGTAAACATGTACAGAAGACAATAATAAATCACACTTAAATAAGATTGACCAAAAAGTTTTCAGGACATTTAGAAGAAAAATAAAACATCTTAAGTGGATTTCTTTAAGTCAAATGAACCTAGCCCATGCATTCTCAACTGGGGCGGAAAGGGGATAATAAGGATAAAGTTACTTTCTTTGTTGTTGCTTTGTTTTTTCTGAGTTGAAGTCTCATCCTGTCGCCCAGGCTGGTTCATGGCTACAGCATCCTCAGCCTGCTGGGCTCGGACAAACCTTCTGCCCCAGCCTTCCAAGTAACCAGAACTACAGGTGCCCACTTCCATGATTGGCTAATTTTTTTATTTACTGTTGAGGCAAGTTCTCTCCAGCTGCCCAGGCTGGTCTCAGGGAATGCTCTTGCCTCGGCATCCCAAAGTGTTGTGATTACAGACATCAGCCACCATGCCTGGCAAAATTGCTTTTCATTAAGACAAAAATTAGTTGGGGTTTAGGACACACAAAAAAAGTCTTAGACACTGCAATGATTTGTGGCCCTCCAAAGCTCAAATTTTATTTCTTAGTATTTAGATTTTTTTGTTATTCCTCAGCATCAAATTTTCTCTGGCTGAAGAGCAAAGAAATTAATTATAACAATATTTGGGAGAGATAAGAGACAATTTTTTTTAAAAAGCTGAGAAGCACTGCTCTAGCGTAAAGTAAGCTGCCAAGCAGCACTAACTGTTCCAAGAAAATCTTAAGTATTCAATGTTCCATAGTTTAAGATATATATTATCACAATTCAAGAATATCCCAAAAAAGTAAGTTGGGAGCTGACAAGACACCAAAATACATTTCACAACAGTCAAGGGTTAACTAGTGAACATGGATTACTACTGACCCACTGGCCTGGTTAGGGAGACAGTGAGCTGAGTAAAACCGAATGGCCTGACACGAAGCGTCTGCGGTGAAGAGTCTAGCTCCAGAGAGAGAAACTACGGGAACTTCAAACTCACTTTCACTTGCCCACGAGCACTAACACATTAGTAAAGGCATTTCTTCACCCCATTTATTCAACAAAAACTTATTAAACAGCTGCTTCTATGTAAGGCACTGAGCCAAGAAGCCCCACAAGGTCCTGCCCCCATGGAGCTTACAATCTAATGAAAGAAACAATAAATACTATAGCTATAAACCATCAAGTAGAGGTTTAAGTGCTGTAAGTACAAATAAAGTAGGGCAAAAGAAGAGTATTGGCAACTTGAATATCACAGTTAGAAAAGGCATGCTAAGCCGGGCTCGGTGGCTCAGCCTGTAATCCCGTGCCTTTGGGAGGCTGAGGTGAGTGGACTGCCTGAGACCGCGGGTTCGAGACCCGCCTGGGCAGGCGAAACCTCATCTCTACAATAAGTCAAAAAAATTAGCCGGGCGTGGTAGTGCGCGCCTGTAGTTCCGGCTACTCGGAAGGCTGAGGCGGAAGGATCGCCGGAGCCCAGCAGGTTGAGGCTACAGTGGCCGGGAGCATGCCACTGCCCTCCAGCCTGGGCAACAGAGTGAGACTCCAACTCAAAAAATAAAAAATAAGCCGGGCTCGGTGGCTCAGCCTGTAATCCCGCGCCTTTGGGAGGCTGAGGTGAGTAGATTGCCTGAGCCCGCGGGTTCGAAACCCGCCTGGGCAAGCGAGACCTCATCTCTACAATAAATCAAAGAATCAGCCGGGCGTGGTAGCGCGCGCCTGTAGTTCCGACTACTCGGAAGGCTGAGGCGGAAGGATCGCCGGAGCCCAGCAGGTCGAGGCTGAGGTGGCCGGGAGCGGCCGCTGCACTCCAGTCTGGGCGACAGAGTGAGACTCCAACTCAAAAAAATAAAAAATAAAAAATAAAAAATAAAAAATAAATTAAAATATAAAATAAACATTTTAACCATGCAACACCTTTAGATTTACAGAAAATTTGCAAAGATAGTGCAGGGAGTTCTGTACACCCCTCAGTCAGTTTCCCCATTGTTAATATCTTATATTATCAAGGCACATTTTCCAAACTAAGAAACCAGCCTGGGCTCATTGCTATGAACTAAACTCCAGATTATATGTCACTCGTTTTAACTAGTATTAACTAAGCTCTAGACGTCACTAGTTTTTTTCCCCTCAAATGTCCTTTTTCTGTTCCAGGATCCAACCCAGGATATCGCATTGAACTTCGGGGTTCACGAACTTGTAGCCATTATATAAAGCTGCCTGGATGGCCATTCCAGCTTCAGTTGTGTGGTTCTTGGGCGTCTTATCAAACACAGGGCAGAAGAAGGAACCAAGACCCCAAGGAGGTCAGCTCTAAAAGCCACCCCGTCACTTCTCCAAAGTATTTCCTGAGGTACAATCACCAGAACTAGAGTCTATCAAGATGTTCTGTTGGGTCATGCGTAGTGGCTCATACTTGTAATTCCAGCTCTACGGGAGGCCAAGCGGGGAGGAGAGTTTGAGGCCAGGAGTTTGAGACCAGCCTGGGCAGCACAGAGAGACTCATCTCTACAAAACAAAAATGATGCTCCGTTAACTTAAAGAAAAGAGAGGAGGGATCCTATGGTCAAATGAGTTCAGGAAATGCTAGACGCCAAATTCCTTCTTCAAGAAGCAAGTGCCCATCAATAAGACAAAATCCTGGCCGGGCTCAGTGGCTCAGCCTGTAATCCCGCGCTTTGGGAGGCCGAGGTGAGTGGATTGCCTGAGCCCGCGGGTTCGAGACCCGCCTGGGCAACTTGGTGAGACCTCATCTCTACAATAAATCAAAAAAAAAATTAGCCGGGCGTGGTAGTGTGCGCCTGTAATTCCGGCAACTCAGAGGCTGAGGCGAAAGGATCGCCGGAGCCCAGCAGGTCAAGGCTGCGGTGGCCGGGAGCGGCCACTGCACTCCAGTCTGGGCAACAGTGAGACTCCAGCTCAAAAAAATTAAAAATAAAAATAAAAAAAAGACAAAATCCTGAGAAGTCTTAAAACTAATAAACCAGTTTAATCTGTTTTCGTTTTTGAGTCGAAGTCTTACTCTGTCATCCAGGCTGGAGTGCAGTGGCACACTCATGGCCACCACAGCCTCGACCGGCTGGACTCAGGCAATCCTTCTGCCTCAGCCTTCTAAGTAGCCCGAATTACAGGCACGTGCCACCACACCCGGCTAATTTCTTGATTTATTGTAGAGACAAGGTCTCGCCAAGTTGCCCGGGCTGGTCTCGAACCTGCAGGCTCAGGCAATCCACTCGCCTCAGCCTCCCAAAGTGCTGGGATGACAGACTGAGCCACCGAGCCCGACCTGTGTTTGGGATTTTAGAGGGATCCCCACTCCCAGCTCAGAAGACCCCCCATCTTTCTCTAATTCAGGGGTGAACTTGGATTTGAATCTTGGTCAAAGTAAACAGGTTGAAGGGTCAGGTATGGTGGCTCAAGCCTGTAATCCTAGCACTTTGAGAGGCTGAGGTGGGAAGATTACTTGAGTCTAGGAGCTGGAGACCAGCCTGGATAACATAGTGAAATCTTGTCTTTGCAAAAAAAAAAATCTAAAAATTAGCTGGGTGTGGTAGTGTGCTCCTGTAGTCCCAGCTACTTGGGAGGCTGAGGTAAGAGGATTGCCTGAACCCAGGAGGTCAAAGCTGAGGTGAGTGGTGATTGTGCCACTGCACTTCAGCCTGGGTGGCAGAGTGAGAACCTGACTCGAAATATAAAGTAATTAAATAAAAATTGAGCTGGGCGCTGTGGCTCACACCTATAATCCCAGTACTTTTGGAGGCAGAGACGAGAGGATTGCCTGAGCCCACAGGTTCAAGACCAGCTTGGGCAACATGGCGAGACCATGTCTCTGTAATAAATCAGAAAATTAGCTGGACTTGGCAGTGCACACCTGTAGTTCCAGATACTTGGAAGACTGAAGTGGAAGGATTGCCAGAGCCCAGCAGGTCAAGGCT